>JABFEB020000038.1:1885544-1898534 GCA_019775895.2 Stomatorhinus ivindoensis | reverse complement strand
TCACCTCAGATTGCCCTGAAAAAAATTATAGTTGCTACTATATCTACAGCTTATCGAGAAATCCCCAATATTAAAACTGTATCTCTTATAGTTAAGAAACCACTGCCCTTTGATATCGTAAATAATTTCCAGCTGTAACAGGCCGTTCTGCCTTCCCCCCCTTCTCTCTCTCTAGTTTTTTAACTCTAGTGCGTTCTCTCTCTTCCCCACACCGCCACATAGCTCCATGGCTTGAGTGCCTGGCTTAGAGGCTGAATTGTAGTCCAGCTTCACCTGTTTTATTTTCTGTTTTCCGCCCCTAGTGTTTGTTATCAGTATCCTTGCTTCCCTGTTCTGACTTACAGTAGCGTGCTTGTGCTCTGTTTCATTATGTACTGCTTGTACTGGTCCTTTTCCTAGTCATGGCAGTAGTTAGAGTTCCCTCATCCAATACTCTTGTATTATAGTTCCATCTGTTCCCTATTGCCCTGGTTTGCTGTTTAAATGGTTGGTCTTGGTTATTCATACCTTCATCACGGTCTTACTTATTATTTCTCATACTTATTTAGTGAAGGAACGAATGCATGTTCTCCCGCAGCTCCAATAAATAACATATCATTATTAATAAAAAAAGGATCTTTTATTGGTACAAATACAGAACAAACTACTTTGTTACTAAAACCACAAATCTACAGAATAACCTTCTTGCGAGCATTAATATGTACTAAACACAGGGCCAGCCGGCTTATCAGGCAGCATAAGAAGCCGCCTAGGGTGTCAGCTTCTGGCGGGGCGCTGACTTAGCAAGTTCAATTGAGAATGTGTGGCTGGACTTAAAAATACCTGTTCAGTCATGCTCCTCGTGCAACTTGATACAACGTGGGCAATATCACATAAAAGAATGAGGAAAACTGCAGTGTGCAAACGTGCAAGGCTGATAGCAGGTAGCAGAACAATGACTTGAAGGTGGTGAATACTTCTGCAATATATTATTTAATGTTTTATACTTGTAATTGATTTAGATTACTTCATTGAGATTTGTGAATGTGGTGGCACTACATAATATTTTTTATCGGTCTCAAAAAAAAAAACTAAATTCGTTGTGGTTCAAAGTTGTAAAACAAAAATAGCGCAAAAAAGTTCAATGGGGGTGAATATATGCAGTACCTTTTCAAGATTTTCACAATATGTTTTCTGCTTCCTTGATTTTGAAATGGAACAAGCAAGAAACATGAGACATCACCGCTGTGAATTAGCATTACCTGTGGAGCAATCTGTACCCGTCCAGCTGGGATCACAGGTACAAGTGCCAGCGTCAGGCATATAGGTTCCATGCCCTGAGCACTGCTCCTGACAATCTGGCAGGGGGCTTCCGCAGCCTTCCCCTCCCCAGCCAGGTGAGCACAAGCACTCCCCCTTCACACAAACACCATGTCCAGCACACTGGGGGTCAAGGCAGTCAACTGAGGAGGAGCCAGACAGAAAATATGCATGAGGACTCTCCACTCACAATGCTGCATTTAGTAGGTAAGGACAAGTGTAGTGCTGAGTAATATTTAAATTGTAATTGAATCTAATTATTTGTCATGGAAATGTTGTATATAGACAGTCCGCAGGTTACAAGCAAGATCTGATGTCTAAGATCTGACCTTAAGCTGAATTTGTAGGAAAAATAATCATGCAGTACATAATAGTAATAATAATAATAGTAAAGTAATAAAAAAAGTAACTGTAGTACCTAGGACCAAAAAACCTGTAAATGTTTTCATGAGCATCACAAAGTGCGTGCCTTTGTTATTACGAATCATTGTATTTTCCAAATTTTTTTATATAATCACCTTTATGACAGTCTTTTGTAAGTAGGAGTTGTCCAAAAGTGGAACGTTCTTAAACTTTGGACTGCCTGTATGTCATAAATTACTGTTTTGAATATAAAATACATTAACGTGTTTATGAGAATGCAGTGGAGAAAGCAAGATCAAATGGTCCCTGAAGCCGTGGGGGGGGGGGGGGTTAAGCTTCTTGCTCAAGGACCAAACTTATTCCACTGATCATGGGATTTGAAATAATACTCATTCAATCACATGCCCACTGTTCTAACCTGCAGAACCACACACTGCCCCTTGAAACTAAACAAAACACTTGCAACTCCATTGAATTAACCATAGACGGTAGTATTTATTATGCTTACAGCTGAGTACACCAAAATCAATTAAATGAATTGCGCCTGACTTTACATCAAGCGGGGGGGTAAGGGACTTGCCTTGCTCACAGCTGTTTCCCTTGTATGCCGGAATGCACACACATATGCCTTGGATGCAGGTGCCATGATTAGAGCAGGTTGGGTCCAGGCACTGGTCCTCCTGGATGTCGCATTCAGGTCCTTTCCAGCCCTGGTGACACATGCAGTGCCCTCTTTGGTAGTCCCCGTTCCCACTGCATAACACTGGGCAAGCATCTGTAACAGAACATGTAGCAATTGCGCGTATGCTTTTACAGAAAATATCTCCCTGGCTTCTTTCTAGTTATACAAATCCTGCCTGAATTTTCTACCTTGACAGCACAACAGCAATGCAACCTCTAGTAGGGCAAATTCTCTTAAAGCAAATAAATTCACTGGATTACATAAATTTAGACAGACTTTTTATTCAAAGCGATGTACAATTGAGAAAACAGGGACCACCAGTCCCCATTTGAGGTTAAAGGCCTTGCTGAAAGTCGGAATGATGAAACCACTCTGCTGACTGCAGGATTTGAACTGGCAACCTTCTAATCACAAGCAAATGGCCACACACCTGCATGTATGCAATGGAATCACAAATTTGGAAGTTAACTTTGACTGTTGCTAATACCTGCCTGCATAGCCACAGAGGACCATCTGCTGGAACTCATTGCTAATAACTGCCTGCATAGCCACAGAGGACCATCTGCTGGAACTCATTGCCTCGTCCTGTGAAATCCTGTTATTTCATACATCATTTCAATTTATCCATCTCCAGCTGCAGTGGTGCCTGGGTTGCTTTTGAGACTAAAAATGAAAATAGATGTTTTTGAAACTAAAAACCACAAAATAAATGCCTCCTAGCGATGGTCCGTCCATCTTCTAGCCACTTATCAGTGTCACCTGGAGCCTATCTCAGGCGGCACAGAGCACAGTCGGATTACACCATGGACAGGATGCCAGTCCATCACAGGGCACACCTGCAGTACAACGCAAACTTCTTAAGCAGTCAAGGAAAATGTTCGAGGCTATTTTTCTGGGTTGTTAGAAACACAATTTAATTTTAGAACATGTCTAAATCAACAGAAAAAAATAAACAAAAATTTCTTCGGTTCTCTAAAAAAAATCCTGATATATTGTGAGGTAATTTGAAGCACACTGCTCTGCTTCCTTCCTGATCGGCTGGTCCAGTCTGTTCCTGCCTGCCACAGAGAAGCCACTGCAGCATACAATGCTATACAGGACTGCTGATGCTACTAGTGAGTCATAAAAGGTCTTGCGGTACCTCTTGGACTGCAAAAGACCATAATCTCCTCAGCAGGCAGAGCCAGCTTTGGCCCTTCCTGTAAAGTGCATCAGTGTTGTCAGTCCAGTCCAGTTTATTGTTCATGTAAATACTCAAATACTTATAAGACCTGATAGCCACGGTGCCAACTCGCCGGATTTTCACTGGGCTGACTGGATTCTGATGAGTGCTGTGCAGATTGGACACCAGCTCCTTGGCTTTATTGGGATAGAGCTGGAGGTGCTTATCCTGCCCTTTAATTGCAAGCTAATGCAGGGCAGCTTTTTTGTTGTGTAAGAAGCGTGCCAGCACTATTGTGATGCTGAAATCCAGTAATAATCAGCCTGTGAACCACTTGGATTTGGATTTGTATCTGAATTCCTGCACTGACCGCTACTGTCTGACTAAAAACGACTTCAAAACAATTGTATTTTACATGTTTTTACTGATGATATAATATTAGGTGTTTTCTAAGTCTTATTTCGCATGGAATACTTATGGAGAGACTCTGACAGGGTGGTCACTCATACAGTACGTAAACACCCCAAAATACTGTATCAGTGTGTTTGTGTTGATATTATTGCATATTCTCCTTATTTCCTGCTGCTGTCCAAAGGCATGCACCTATGTGAACCGGTGCTTCAATATAGGCCATTGTGTGTATGGACTGGCATCCCATCCACGCTGTTCCTTGTATTATGCCTTATGCTAACTAGGAGAAGCTCCAGCCTCCGTCTGCAGCCGTGTGATGAAGACACCGTAGGATGCTGGATGAGTGCACATTTGATTACCTTGCCTGCCAAAGAAATGAAAGAATAACAATAATCCGTACGTATTTTTTTTTACCCTTCCAAGGCTTGCTGTATATGCAATCATGACCAATAAAAGATTAAATTCAAAGCAGGAAGGCCAAAAATTTTTTATAAATAATAATGATGATAATTGTCATTATTGTGACAGTTGTTGATCATGTTACTGTTATGATCTTGGACCAACACTGATTTTCAGAGTAAATTTAGTACAATAAACTATTCATGCAATGTGAGTTCACATTTTGAAAAAATATAGATCTGAATGTAGGTCAATTGTAAAATGAAATTTATTTCTTTTCTCATGCAATGTAATCTGTGAAGCTATGATTGATCATTTAAAGCAGCTTGTATTTGAGTTTACATAGGCAGGGTAGGTGTAAGAACAGAATGTAAAAATAACAGCAATACTGCTAACCTTGCAGCAGATTTACATCATCACAAAATACATGCATATTTTCATAAATTTAAGTAGTGGCAAGATGTCATAAAATTCCTTTTGGTTAATTTCTCTAAGACACAATAAAAGAAGTTTGTAATGGCACCTATATTTGTGAAATGCGGCCTGGAGGCAAAGGTACCTTGCCATGGTTACCCTGCACCTCTAGCACCCGGGTTCGAGTCTCTGCCCTGGCTTCATGGAGTTTGCATGTTCTCCCTGTCTTGCTGTGGGTTTTCCTCTAGGTACTCTGGTTTATTCCCCCCACAATCCACAAACATGCTAAAGTTAACTGATGTTGCCTGTAGGTTTGTGTGTGAACTGTGTTGGCACCCGGTTCTCAGTTAGTCTCTGCCTTGTACCCATAGCTTCCAAACCATGCGACCTTACATACTGTAGGACACATGGACATGGAACATGGCTGCTGTCATGATCCGTCCGTCCGAGCCTTGTGTGTGCCACGCCCCCCTCGCTTCCCGTGTTCAATCCTGCTGGAAACCACCTGTTGTGCATCCGTCTGATTGTGGTCATCTGTTTCCTGTTAGTTTCCTGTCAGTCTTGAGTATTTAGTCCGCGTCTCTGTACCTGTTGTGAGATCAGTCATTGTGGTATTTCGTGGCGTCTACCCTGCTTGTGTCCCGAATAAACCCAGTATTCTTCGGATGTACCCGCTTTCCTCGTCTTTGCCTACCTACGCCGCCGACATCCAGGCACGCTTCCCCCGTGAACGTGACAGCTGCAACTATGCGTTGGATTTTCACCTTAAGCATAAAGGCCACGCGTGCATAGTAAGCAATAGCACACATTTCTTAGAATAAGTACAACATTGGATTAAGTCTACTGAGTAAGAAAGAGTAATAGCTATGACTTTCAGCTGTTACTTTCAGTTCAGTTTCAGCTGTCTTTTTAAGATGTATTTGTGTAATTTCTAGGTTATTGTGTAGTCTAAAATCAATTTATGTTATCAAACAATTGCATGTTCATTCAGGCTATTTATGATGGGGCGGACTTGTGTTACATTGCTATTTTGACAATTTAAATAATGTAGTTTTCCCATTTTGAAAACAGAACTTCAATTGCCATAAAAATTCAAAGGGTCTACAACAGGTTCTAACAACCTGTCAATTTAAATCCTTAAAATGACACCAAAGAAGTGAAAAAATACACTTATATAACACATACACACATACAAAGGTGCACAAAATTTATATGCCATTATATTGTATCTTAACTAAACTTCTGAATCTGTTTACTGTACTGTTTAGCCATATATACACAATAGCTGTATAATAGATATAATAGAAAATATCATTATTATCCAGCATGTTTATTTCATAAAGATTCGATGTTTTCCACTGAACCTTCTGTGTGTCACTGATTCTTTACAGATGGAAATGAATGGAGTGATTTTAGGCATGCATCCATAACAGGAAGTAGATTTCCATTTAAGAAACTACTAGGACTGGTAATACTGTAAATAACATTTGCGTCACTACCTCTGATTTGCAATGTAGTGTTGATTAAACATTGTCAAGTGAAATTAGAGACTTCACTACAAAGCTAATAAAAGCCTTTTTTGCTGACAGCATAAAATTCCACGCTGGTAATCCAATGATAGGCAACTTCTTTATATCTGCTTTCACACTTGAAATTTCACATAAATGTCCAAAAAGATACAAACAGTAATCATTCAGATAGCTCTTTGTGCTTAAATTTAGATCATATACTGTAGTCCAGGTAGCTGCCGCACTCTCATCTGTTGTGTATAGCAGCACTATGTTTTGGCTTTGCTCTGAAATCTGATCATCTCTCAACAAAAATCTTAACTTTCTCCAATTTCCAAATGCATGCATTTTTGTAGGTTCTTTAGATACATGTAAATGGTTTCCAATACTTCACAGCCGATTTCCTCTCCCATAGCTGATCATTTTTCACCCCCCCCCCCCCCATTGCAGCAGAGTAAGATCACCATCCTATACTTGTACCGATGCTGAGAAGTATCTTTTTAGAAAGTTTTCCTACCTTCAAGACATAGTACCATGTATATCGTATCAGTCTGTTGGAAAATTTTTAATTGGAACAGTGCTTCATCTCATTTGTTTTTAGAGTAATTGTTTTTGTAAAAGGTTTTGCAAACAAAATTACAAGCGTCATTCTTTATGGAGTTGCAGGTGTAAATATTAATGACTGCGTATGATTATTATGGATTTATTTTAAAGACAAAGGCAACACTGCAGCAGCTGAAATGGAATGACAGATGGCATGGGACAAATTCTGAAAGAATCAATGCATAAGTAGATTAATATTATTTTATTTGATGAGTTGTGGTTTATTCCTTACATATTACACATTGTTTTTGGGCAAAAAAGATTTATTATTGTGATTTTACTCTAGGATGAACAGGTGCTAGCATTTGGGGAACATGATGTGTGAAAGCTCTGACAATAAAGGAAGCTATAGATGTGCTTTCTACAATGAACTTCTGGCTTTTGTTGTGTTTATGTTGCACATGTAATATAGAACACAAACAGTAATATACACATATAACAAAGTGGTGTAACTTACTCATATTTTCATAAACATTATCACTCCATTAGTTTTACCTTTATGTTTACAATAATTGTATTTCATGAAAAAGGTTGCACCTGGTAAAAAAAACTGGCAGCATCACTTCCTAAGCATCAGCTCACCTGGTTAATCGTTACATAACTGATAGCTCTGAAAACAGGCTAAATATGGCTACACTTGATTGAGATGGTGGGGGGGCAGTGTGAAACAGGGATTCTCAGCCTTTCCAACTACAAGGCCCATCTGGGAACACTGGGCTTGTCAGCAGCCCACTGGGGTGGACGCACTTGGTAAGTTTTACCTAAGGGGATAGAATCCTCCTTGGGAATTTCAGCAATTGGGGTGGAGGGGCAACCCAACCATTTACCTAATATAAGTTCACATGCCCTAATTGAAAAATCCTGGTCTAAACTATGTTTCAGTAAATATTTTGATCAGTAGTTGCCACTGATTGAATTACTTTCTGCATAGGTTTTAATTCTATCATTTTTTATTTGAAATGTACATACTGTAGTTGCATTATTGGCCGCCGGTATTAGATTTTTTATGATTTACGTAATCCGTTTTGTTTGGTATAAGTTTCTAATTTTGGAGTCACATCCCCCTATCCCTACTCTTACCACTGGCAATGTGTATTTTTGTATGGGATTGTCGTGAACGCAAAGTTTTTCAAGAATGCATTAACTGCATTGTAGCAGGACTGACTGTAGTATCACATCTAAATGATTTGAATGTCAAGCTTAGAGGTACAAACACGGTGTGTGACCTTATGTAAGCAGTCACACAATGTGTGGATGCAAACTTGATATAGAAGAAGGCTTACACCATCTTTCAAAACTGTGTGAACAAACCAAAGGAGACATAGAGAAACATGTTATGATTTAAAAGCACAGAAAATATCCCCATGGGCCCATAGAGCTTCTCTGAAAACTGCACTTATTTAGCTCCAAGAAAATTCAAATAATAAGATTTAGATAGATAAACTGTTGATATATACTGTAATGATCACAGATCACAATACAGAAATGAACACAGTTCCAGACAATCATATGATAGTGGTTTAAGAAGAGACAACTCATGAACACACTGTAAAGTTGACTGAATTTGCAGAGCACACCACATTCTACTGTTTTGGTATTATCATGGAGTCGTGGTGGAGATGAATGCTTCCTCAGAGGAAACTTCCTTGTCAGTGAAAAAAGTGACAACATCTTTTAAACAGGAGATATTGTGGATAAACAAGGTTAAAAGGCATTGGTGGTGTAGCGGTGCTTTACCAGTTTAAAGCCTTATTTTGTGTATTGGAAACTCTGCTGAAAACTTGCACCTACTAAATGGAAACCATTTGAAGCACTGTCATCTAGCTGAACACACAGAACAGTTTCCTTCCTGAAGGATCACGGGGTGTTGAGTCCCCTCTCTAAACTGTAAAATCTGCTGATTGTGAAATATGGACAAAACGCATCCCTTATTGGGTTACAAAGGAACAACATGCTAAAGGGATGCAATGAATCAGTCAGAGAAACCCAACAAGTAACTGCACTGTGTTTTGCCCTACCTGGGTTATTATCCTTAACAAAGTCTAAAACTTTAAGAAAACATATTCGTAATGATACGAAAATAAAATCTAAAAACTTCAACTAAATGAAAACTATAAAAATTGCTTCCAAAACTAACAGATTGATACTGAGAAATTTGCACCTCCATCTCAACTGATACTTCAGTGTAAGGTAGAAACTAATCATGATTGTCCAATTAGAGTTTAGCTAAGGAACATTCATGTTGGACAGTCATGACTTCTAGTTTAAGTTAACCAAGCTAACTGAGAAATCCTGCTTTGTGAAACACCCACGTTTCAGAAAGCAGGATTTCTTGCTTAGCCAGAGAACTTGTTGGATTTAAGGTACCCCAGTTTAAATGGACTTCATCTTCGTTCAATTACATTTAGCCCAGACTACTTTAAATCTGCCAAGCTAAGCAAGAAATCCTGCTGGCCCCCGGTTTCACAAATGCTGAGTATGACTTTTGAGATTGAATTTACTCAAGTCTGAATTATTCTCAGAACAACAAAATGCCGTCATCAGTTCATCACTGTAAAAATGATTTACCAGAGAAACTGAAACCAACAAGTGTCTGTGTATGCTGAGTATGAATTTATTTAAAAGGAAGGGGCAACACTGTAGCTGAAACAAAGTAGAGACAGACTATGTTGCAAAAATGCACAACTAGTTGACACGCAAGTAGATCACTCTTATTTACAATTCATCAGAACGGTGAGGTCGAAAACAGTATCCAGTATAATGGTTCACTTTATATATGGGAATATATTCATTTAGTCGCAATACAGTAGGGACCAAAAGGAACTTCTAGAATGAAATGCAAAAGTGTAATTCAAAATGAAAGGAATATTACTGATGTTTGTAAACCCCAACATTTAATAATAATAATAATCAATCCTTTATTTATCCCCTTGGAGAAATTCCTTTTCATGCCTCCCTCAACTTGCTCTTTGTAGAGCAGGCTGTCTGCAAGGTGCAGCCACCTGCAGTGGTGCCCAGGAAGCTGGAGGTCAAGGGTCTTGCTCAAGGACCCACAGACAGGCTGAGGCTGGGTTTGAACCGGTGACCTTGTGATTTCAAGCACACAGGCTTAGCCCCCTTGCTCTGCCCCCCCTTTGTGTAATACTAAACTTTAGCTATGGTTAACATTCATTATAGATGGATGGATGGATGGATGGATGGATGGACAGACAATGGATGGATGGATGGGGGTGTTAGCGATGTTTGTAACAATGACTTATACATGTAATCATTAGTGAGCAGGAGTCTCATACTTTTATAGGTAACTGAATACAGCTCTGTAAAAAATGAAGAGACCACTCTAAATCCTGGTTTAATCCTGGATATGCTGGCAGAAGACTACACTATGAGGGAGATGGTTTCCAGGCTCAAAGTCTCTTAGACAGCAGCACATAAGAACAAGGTGGAGGAGGAGACATTGGGAATTACCAAAGCTCAACCATGTAGACCAGGACTGTCCAACTCCAGTCCTGGGGGGCCGGAGCCCTGCACATTTTTGGGTTTCCCCTCATTTAACACACCTGATTCAACTCCTTGTGCTAATTACCACACAACTCTTGAGCTGAATCATTTATGATGGAACAGGGAAAGAAGTAAGCTACACAGGTCTCCATCACTCCAGAACTGGAGTTGGGCACCCCTGCTGTAGAGGTTGAGGTGGAATGATGACCGTCAACTTGTCCGACAGTTTATCATGAATCAGAGGAAGACATCAAGTAACCTTCAAAAAGAATGGGAAACATTAAGTGGTGTGAGGTGCACTGCTAGGACAATTCATAACAGGCTCCTGGAATCAGAACTGAAGTCCCATAGAGCCAGGCTGGAGTTTGCAAAAAAAAAAGTACGTTTTACACAGAGAGATAATGATAAATTGTGAAATGAGTGAAACTGAAAGTTTTGTTGTGGTCCCTTATTTTTGAGGTGGAATGATGACCGTCAACTTGTCCGACAGTTTATCATGAATCAGAGGAAGACATCAAGTAACCTTCAAAAAGAATGGGAAACATTAAGTGGTGTGAGGTGCACTGCTAGGACAATTCATAACAGGCTCCTGGAATCAGAACTGAAGTCCCATAGAGCCAGGCTGGAGTTTGCAAAAAAAAAAGTACGTTTTACACAGAGAGATAATGATAAATTGTGAAATGAGTGAAACTGAAAGTTTTGTTGTGGTCCCTTATTTTTTCCAGAGCTGTATTTCACAGATTTTGCCTGAAAGTGCTGAATATATTACATAAAGTTATTAAAGGAAGAGGAGCCACATCAGACTATTCAGTGAGGGGGCATCCAGGGAGGACGGCAGAGTTCACGTGTCAGTATCTCGCATGTCAGTAGCCCTGTCTGATGATATGCACTTGCTTATTATCCGCCAACAGAGTTTGACTGACCCATCTGAAGATGATGAGGGCCCACTGACCTCAACAGCACAGCTGTGGCAAGTATGACCTTATTCCTAATGCCCTGTGTATAAGTGAAAGGGTGATATTTAGAGATTCAGGATTAACAAAATGTTCTCTTCCTACTTGCCTTTTAAGGAGCCGTACATGGTCCATCTGGAGAAGCTAATAAAGTGTGATCTCCAGATGGAGAATATTTAATCTTTTAAAAAGAAACACTAGTTGAGAAAATGAACTGTTTTAATATCAGTTAGAAATTAATTTGTGGTTGTCAAAAGATGGATGACTCTAAATTCCTGTGAAATGACCAAGACGTTTCTGTGTCATGTTTATGTGCAGGCTGGAGCACATGAATGAGACTGTAGTGAATATCTCTTTATATCATTTATCGTGGTGGTTGTAAGTGGTTCTAAGGAGAATGGTTATCTGCCTTGGGAAGCCCCCTCTGCAAGGTAAAGTGGTTCTGGTTCAATGTATGGTACCATAGGATGAGACTCTCAGTTTAAGCGATGAATTGAACACTTACTCACCCTGTGCAAACCTGTCATGTAATGTACGTTCCCTATAAATTAATGAGTCATGCACAGAGCTATGATTTGTATGATCTTGACAATGGACACAGGTAAGCCCTAAGAAGTCACAACACATTGGGAAATCTTTGAATTGGAATAAAGTGTTCCAAAAGGTTGCCTTTTCACATAATGTCCTTCATTTACTACTTTAACAGTGATGGAGGTGTAAGATCCATCTAGGCATTTAGTGGTATTAGTGAATCCAGTGATATTTAGACAATTATAGACTTATTCATTGTGATAAAGCATTCAGTGCTGTCACAAACATTTCTGTAATACATGACCAACCAGCAATTTAGTGGAGCTATCATTTAATTATTTATTATCCAGAAAAAAAAGAAAAAAATTGCAGTAGCCTTTAGGGTGTCAGGCATACTTTGCTGACAGCCTGACACGCCGTTGCTTTGCCAATGTGTTCGGTGTCTTCTATATTATATAAGGGGCTAATAAGGAAAAAAATGGAGGGTGACACATGAAGGTGGTAAAGATGTGAGTACAAATCCATGGTGTGTGATGTTTCAAATAAGAGGCTGAAAAGAGGACTCTAAATAAGAAAACCGTTAATCAAATCAAATTAAACTTTATTGATTCCAGGGGAACATTAGGGTATTGAATTAATCACGGACTAGGAAGAGAAATGGTACCATTTGTGAAGATATTCACCAGCGAATGACAGATTGTTCGGGGAAGAGTTTCCGTTTCAGTAGACCAACTCTTGAAGAGACAGCCACGCTAAATCAAACTGAGGAACTATGCTGATGTAACCTCCCTTCAAATCTGAATTTTTATCAGCTAAACCTGAGGCCTGTAATAAGCAGGATTTATTGATCAGCTGAATAACTTGTTGGATTCAAGGTAGTCCAGGCTAAATGTAAATGAACAGAGATAATGTCCATTTAAAATGGGATACCTTAAAACGGCTCTTCTCTGTTCTGGCACCAAGTTGGCGGAATGAACTCCCACTAGATGTCCGAACAGCTGAGTCACTTTTCCGAATATACCTCAACTAGCACTTCTGGTATTATTCTCTGAGCTCTCTTCCAAAAAAAAAAAAAGACACTTTCCCAAAAGAGTATTGTCGATGGTATACATAGCCTTGGTTTTATTGAGCTAGTATCGGGAGGAAATTCATTGTGAAGTCTTA
>JABFEB020000038.1:1857035-1873228 GCA_019775895.2 Stomatorhinus ivindoensis | reverse complement strand
CAGCATTCAGCACACAGAACACACATATACTGTTAACATTTTTTAGAGAAATTAAAACAGGTCGCACGACAACAATTACATGCACTCGCACCAATGCTCCCAAATATATTTTGAGGTTGCATAGATGAAATTTCGGGAGCATATGCGACCAAAATGGTCGCAATTTCGAGCCCTGCCCAAATAATTTTGATGCAGAATTTCTTGACATCGTTTCAAATACACTACTCTCATTTCATTACTGCCGTCTGTTCATTGGTGGGGATTTTAATGCAATAGTTAATCTACTGGTTGACTGATCACCTGCTTCTAATTTGTTTCGTCCTGCCAGCGTCGCCTCAAACAGGTTTATCACTGAGCTGAACCTAATAGACGTTTGGCGAGTTAGGAATGATACTACCAAAGTTTATACTTTTTATTTGTTTCGAAATAAATCATTTTCCAGAATTGATTATGTTTTCCCTAGCCCTAGTCTGCTCGATCAGATTTGTGGAGTTGATATACTACCCAGATTAATTTTGGATCATTCCCCACTTTGATGTTGTGTCAAGTTATCCTCATTGTAATTCAAATTTCGTAAGTAGCGCTTCAATGATTCTGTACTGCACAATGCAAAGTTTAATGATACTGTCTAACTACAGTTACAAGAATTTGTCAATTTAAATAAGATGGAGTATCAATCTGTAGATTTTGTGGGAGACAACTAAATGTTTTTGAGAGGTTTCTGCATTGCATTCTCTTCCAAATTGAAGCGAAGGATGTTACACTTGGAATCTGAAATCAAGGGATTAGAAAAACAACAGTCTGAGCACCACAATGACAGAGACATCGTACTCTCTGTCCTGCGTGGGGAGTATAATAGACTGTCTATAGCCAAATCGTCCTTTATTATCCATAGAGCGAGGTAGAAATATTATTATCAGGGAGATAGGCCTAGTCAATTGCTTGCACTTAAATTAAAGGAGAATGAATCTAATTCTTGTATTGATTTAATTAGAACAGTGGAGAACGAGATAGTGACAGATCCGAACACCATTAGCCAAACATTTGCATTGTTCTGTGCCAGTTTATATCCATCAGAGATCAAGTTGTACAGGCCATCATGTAAGTCCTTCCTGAACAGTCTCCATTTACCAGAACTGAATGATTCAGACAGAGCGTTTTTAGCCCAGTCTTGTTACCTGAACTACATGAGGCAGCAAATTCATTTCAAATGAAAAATCACTAGGTATAGACAGAATTCCACCTGAATTTTATCTTGCAATTTGGGAAATTGTTGACCCTTTGATGCTTGATTCCATTAATTTTTCTATTAAAGAGGGATCCTTCCACAGGGATCAGAGAACAACCATTATCTCACTACTGTTAAAAAAGAACAAAGACCCCTTGGACTGTTCCAGCTTTAGACCCATTTCTTTAATTTGTGCGGACGTTAAAATATCCGTGAAGGTACTGGTTGCGAGGATAGAACCTTTTATCGCCAAACATATTCATCATGAACAGACAGGTTTCATCAAAGGCTGGACGGCCTCAGATAACTTAGGGAGGTTGTTACATATAATCAACCTAGCTGATGCCTCTCACGAATCCCCAGCAGTGTTCTCCCTTGATGCAGAAAAAGCGTTCGATCGTCTTGAATGGGACTCCCTGTGGCTACTCCTGGAACACTTTGGTTTTGGGCCAACATTTATTGGGATGATTAAAGTTCTGTACTGCTCCCCCATCGCCTCGGTGCTAACGGGGCTCTTTAATCGTCTCCTTTTGAACTACAGCAAGGTACTAGGCAGGGCTGTCCTCTCCCCCCTTGCTTTTTGCTCTTTCTTTAGAACCCCTTGCACATGCTATTAGCCAAAGTCAATCTATCATGCCGGTCTGATCTGATGCCTTTTGGTTACGTTAAGGACAAGGTCTCTTTACCTTCATCTATTCCCATGGTGACCTCTTTTGTTTACCTGGGTATCAAAATAAGTGGATCCGTCTACTTTACAGCGATCCAAAGAGAGGGGTTGTCCATAATTTGAGATTTTTTTTTCTCACTTTTCACAGAGCTCACAGATCTCATGCCGATTAATAGAAGCTGGCTTAGTATATCCGCGTCAACTTATGGACTTACCTTTTATAAAAACAGGATGAAGAAATATGTTACGATATGGTTCTATCCTTTCATCTACATTGACAGCCTGGCAGTATGCTGAAAAGATATTGGGTGGGCCATTCAAATTCACTTTATCCTCCCCGATATAGAACGACCCCTGTTTAATGTCAGGTGGGTGACCAATTCACTTCTCCCATCTGGCTATCTAGTGGCATCCGTGTTCTTGGCAACATTTGCGATAATAACACTCTACGAACATTCCAAGACCTTCAGCTTCAGTATTTACTTCCAGGCACCTCCTACTTTCTTTATCTTCAGATGAGATCAGCAATGCGGGCTTATAGAGTACCCTGGCATTCACATCACCCTGTCAACCTATGTCAGCCCTGGTAGCAGCTCCAGAGGCCTACTCGCAAAATTGTACAACTGCTTGTTGACAATCTCCATGAATCTGCTATCTATTATGTCGGTATGGGACAGTAAGTTGAGACTGGTGGGTGCACAACCTGACTGGGATGAGATCTGGTCTGGTAATTTGCTGTTAATGTCAAAATGCTTAGCACATCAATTAATTCATTATAAGTTGATTCATAAAGTTTACACAACACCTCTTATACACTTTAAAATGAATCTTACTCAGAGCCCATATTGTACTGTCTGCCAAACTGCCACAGGTACTTTCCTTCACATGTTTTGGGAGTGTCCCATGATATATGTATTTTGGAAATATGTTCTTCATATGTTATCAAAGTTCCTTGCTGTTGCTCTGGCGCTGGACCCCTCTCTCTGTTTACTGAATGACAGCTCTGCACTTGTGCTTACTTTACACAAAAACCGCTTGTTATTTGCAGGCTTCACTGCTGCCAAGAAAGCAATCCTTCGACTGTGGTTCGAAGTGGACATTAATTTGAAAAATTATTGGATTGTGTCTTTGTTCGACATTAGAAGAGACCACAGCTAGATTGAACAAAGCTAGTGTCTCCTAAATCAGTGCATGGACTGGACTCTGTTTGTCGATTAACAACACTCTGGGTCAGTAGTATGATGTACCTGATAAGGTTTGTGCTTATTATTTGATCTGCCCCCCCCCCCCCCTATTTTTCCTCTTTTGTGTTTGTGTATTTTTTGTGCAGTATGTGTCTGTTTTTGTTGGTTTGGAAATAAATTGTAGAATCAAAAAAAAATTCTAAAAGTTCAATATGTCAGTAAGTCTCACGATCAGTTGTGGCTAAGTTTAAATGGGGGAGGGGCACTTTTCCAGGTTTTCTTGTGCCCCTCTTAATGGTATTCAGCCAATTAAAAAATCAATTCTTATTTCAATTGTGTTTAGTCACATAAAACTCCACACGTACACCATATACATTCCACAGTAAAGGTACACAATTAACCTAAAGAGCTAACAAACTGGTCAATAAAATAAGTAGTAAATTCACTGAAAAATGTCACATTTTACTTAATCTGTGGCATTTGTTTTTTTTTTAATATTATTTAAAATTTTTAACTTCAGTGTAATTTTTGGTACTAAATTTCAGTAAAATTGCTAGGTGTATGAATTGGAGTAATAAAAACAGGTAGTGGGAAAAAAAGCTGACATGCCTAAGGAACAACTCGCTTCTTACCAATAACATAGATGAGCAAAACTGCAAGAGTTATGGTGATAGCTGTGGCACTCAGGGCAGCACATTTCCAATTGCAGCACTTGTAGGACTTGTGGAAGGAGAAGGCTGGCCGGGAGAAGGTTCTTCTGGGTAACGGCCGTGGCGGGGGTGAGTAGACAGTACTTGATGTGAGGGGGTAATTATGGCTTCGTGCTCTGAAGAGGGTAGAGGATCCAGAACCATGTTTGAACAGAAAATGCCTACAGAATGGAAAATAAAGCACATTTTACTCGTATTCAAATGCTGTAAAGTATTGAAAAAAATACAAATAATCACAAATTATTATATGACAACAAGTAAAAAAATATGATTTAATTTAATGCAAATAAAGTTAAAGGGAAGCAACTTTTGTACAAAGCAACATTGCTATTATATGTAAAATATTAAATATTATTCAGTCAATTGAACTTCATTTGTAATTATAATAAAACTATAAAGGGGGGGGGGGGGCTGGTGGAATGACAGCACTGTATTCCCCTACGGTCAAAAAAGACAAACGAAAAAGCAGAAACAGAAAGAAACTACACTGCAAGTAGACAATCCCAAACCGGAAGTGCTCCACTACGCTAGGGAGCGCAGCGAGCTCATGTGGCCCAGCTGCCGCACAGTAGTGGTGGGAAGTTCGACTGAATTAACTGATTTGATTCTTTGATTCTATGATTCACCATGTTTTTTCATCTTTTTTTGCTCCTGACTATATGACTCAACGAATCATGGGATCGGATAATAATTCAAACGGTGTCTCAAGGTTACGTTATTTGACTGAAAGATGGGGCTGGTGTTCAACAAAAATGTCCAGCTTGACTATTCACAATAAAAAAAAACAATACATAAAAAGCTGAAAGGGTGTCGATGCTGAATAAACACGAGTGTATATATAGTTCTTATTTTCTTTACTTTAGCCAAATTCATGTGCATGAGTATCAAGGACTACATCACGGTTAACAACAACTGCAATATTACCAATACAAACACACATACACATACAATGAGCATGAGTAATCTTGCATATGTTGTTGTGTAAACGTCAAAGTTAATAAATGTATTTGTTTTTTGATGAAATGCATAGTTTTATTAAGCAGAAATGCAATAATTTACTGTTGTAATAAATGATGAATAGATGTGTTTATTTTATTTATTTCAACACCATAACGGCATTTATATGGCATTTATACGGCACAGTAAATGCCGCAATGGCTCTTGAGAGCAGTTCGCAAACCGTTCCTTTGAGTCGCTGACCAACGAACGAATCGAACTTGTGGTTTTCGGACACTCGGTCGGTGTCACATTTTCATTTTGTTTCTGCTTTTTCTTTTGTGTTTTTTAATTTGCAGCGCATTATCATTTTGTTTCTGCTTTTTATTTTGTTTGTGTTTTGGCTCTAGGGGCCACTGTATTACCCAGAAAGCTCCAACTGTCCAATCCATACTCCTCCTGCATTCATCAATCTGTACAATTTCCAGAAGTACTGGAGGGATCAACTGGAAATGTTATACTAAACAAATGTGTCCTTGTAGATGTAACTCTGAAACTAGAGCTCTTAATTTATTTCACATTCCATTTCATAGGACAATTTGCAGAATCTTTCCCCATCAATGAAGTGGCTACTTTCATTCCTTTATGAATGTTTTATTGTGCATGTTTGAATATGTCATTTATATTATATGTTAAAGCAGGGGTGTACAATGGGCCAATGTGTATGCAGGTTTTTGTAATAACCTATAGGTCGGCTGTTCAAACCCAGGTGTGAGACCTCTTTAGCTAATCAGTCCTCTAATTAGTAATCTAATTAGGGAGTTGCAGTGAAAGCCCGCACACACAGCGGCCATTTGCGGATAAGATTGGACACCCCTGTGTTAAAGTACTTATATGTTCTCAAAAAATCATAATCAAGCTCACACAATCCTAAAAAAGGCACACAAATGATTTAATTTGTGCTCTCAATTTGCTATATTGAGCTCTCATTTTTTAACATTTTGGTTATGTTCTTACCTAAAGAAAAGCCAGATGTGGAATGAATTGTGCAACTACTATGTTTTTTTTAACAATGATTGTATTTGTTATCTTTTTTAGGCTTCTGCTTTTTTGGAGTGATTAATTTCCATTTCCATTTATGATTGCACTGCATTGTTAAAAATGCAACTATGAAAGTACTATATGATAAAATTTGTAATTCTACTTCTAAATTAGACGAAGTTGGAATGAAAACAATGTATTCGCCAGATGGCCCCGTCACTGCCTACTTCCCACCTAATTCCTGCTCCTCCCACACCCTACAAACACTTTCCCTTCCTTTCCAAAAAAAATAAATAAAAGACCAACTTACAGTATCTCAATATAATCAGGTTCACCATATCTTAGGCCCTGTTCACAACTGGTATTAACATGCATCCTGGGTGATCCTATCACAACTGGACAGTACTAAATACACCCGTTCACACCTGGCATTAACATTAGTCTCCACAGACATCTCACTCAACTGTTTGTAATCGAATCACATTTTCCTGGAACTTATTTAAATAAGCACACAAATTACTTCCATCTGCCAAACCTTAAAAAAAGAGAAGAAGAAATCAGAAGCACATTCCAGGGTAAAAAAAAATCACCTATCAATCAACCAAAAAACTTTATTTGGCCCGAGGGGCAATTTGAGGCATGTCGAGCAGTGTTGCACAGACACAGAACCAGACATTAAAGAAATAGAACAAATAAAATAAAAATAAAAAATCAGAATAAAAGATGTTTAACCTAAGATGTTTGTAATGAATGACATAATACTCAAAATGAAATCAGTAGATAAATCAATAAATAAGTGAATAAATAAGTATTTCAATAATTATGGTGCGCTTTAATTTTTAAATAATTCCATAAAGGGTATTATATTTCATAATAAAGTTTATTTTCTACATATGATCTTTAAATTGTATTTCATAATAACATGATTTTCATTCGACAGTCATTATTATAAAATATTTCACATAATGCAAATGCAATTTCAACCTGTATTTCACGATATAGTTCAACTTTTCACGTTGTAGGCATGCATTTTTTACCACATCAACATGATACAAATGTACGTGTTAAAAAGGTCTTTCAGTACATAGGTTAATTTTTTTTCTGTTCCAGAGCAAAGGGTTCAGTCTGTCATGCATTTCAGCTTTTAATCCTAGCCAATGAAGCGCAAACTTTCAACAAAGAGGGTCATTGTTTTGCCTAATATGCTGAATTATGTCTGACTTGGAGCAAGTGTAGTAAAAGAAGTCAAGTACTCAGGGCCAGAGTGGAACTGAATTTCTGACCGGGAGTTCAAGCCCTCAGACAGCCAAATATAAAACTATAAACAAATACACTATTATTATAGGTTTATATAAATATATTATTGTCTAGGCTACTGAATGCACATTCTTACCTACATGCTTTAATTTTACGTTCATGTAATTTTCATTAGCATGTTTCACCAATATATATAAAGCATGGAGCAGCTTTGACATAAATAAGTAAGCTTCATTAAAGTGCACAATAAATATATGATCAGTGTGTTTCAAAACATGTTTAATTAATCACTTCTTACACAATTTATTTTCCCCAATTTTGCACGGAAAATTAATGATGTGCATTAATTAACGTTTCTTTGTGAATGGGTCATGACAATCTGACATTAAACCAACTTTCCAGTAGATTCAAAGTTGTTGTTCACAATGCAGCTTAGTACACAATACGTCAAATACCATTTGACACATATGCATTTAATGAGCACATATGTACTTACGCACACACGAGGACATCAGCTGTGTAGGCGGTCCTTCAATGCAGCACAGGACACATTCGGAGGGTGCTATGGGACGCACATTCTTTTCGTAGTGTAAACGTGAATGTGTCCTGGGCCGCGTTGAAGAAACACCTACTCAACTGGCACTCTGATCTTGAAGCATTTTCAATGCTTTATGGGTGTGTTTACACCTGTATTTAGCACTGTGCACTTGAGATAGGATCACTCGGGACACATGTTAATGTCAGGTGTGAACAGGGCTTTAGCATGCGCTACCACAAAGTGAATTTTCTTCAGGTTTCGTCCCCAAATGAAATGGCTCCCAGATCTTCACTTACACAATGTTCCTGAAAAAGATCCATCAAATACTTCTACTGTGTTCACAAAATCAGCAAACAGGCACTGTTTGGAGCTCCCTCCCCTATACAAAAGTCTCACTTCAGAGAGTTCTTTCCAATGTCCAGAAATACCTCAAGACCCATATGTTACATTAATTTCTCTACTAGTCCAATGCCTATAGATCTTTAATTCCCCGGAATGTTCTTATTTTGTACTGGTTGCATTGTTTGAAAGCTCAGTCTAGCTGCACTTATGCCTAATTCACTCCTTGACATCATGTATGTTTGCAATGTGCTATTTGCCTCCCTTGTACACCACTTTGGACAAAAGAGTGTAAATGTAAACATAATTGTACTTTTTTGCACCATTCATTCATTTGATGCCACCCAGTGCTGCTGCTTCAATTTTGCTGTGATTTGTCTCAAAATTAAATCTATTCCAGATCTTCCCACTCACAAAGATGGCGTAACGTTTTAAGAAGATCCAACAAATGCTTTTTGCTGATGCCATAAAGTGTCTACGACTTCCATTTTATTCTGCTTAACACTAGAAAGACTGACTGGGTCAATGGATTTGTTGATTAAATTTTTTTTTTAATGCTTCATTTTTATGAAGAATATATAGAAATGTATGTCTAGAAAAGGGACATAATGGAAAAAGATTCCTTTCAAAGAGAAGTTGTACTATTTTGCTAAATGTCAGTGGTAAGTATCATTTTTGGGGATTCTAAGTTATGCAAGAAGATTACTGCATCCCTTTGAACAACTGACCCCCTTCAAGAACTGACCCCAGTGTCTTCTTCCCTTTGGGATTTTAGACGCGACCACCATGAACAGAATGGGAGTGAAATGATCAAGTATCTAGGAGCTGAAAGCGCTCAGAATTAACTCTGGACCCGACTGCCCTGGAAAGGGAAATCTTTAAGTCAAGGCTGAAAACTGTTTAGTGTAGCATATGGTGACAAAGCTGATAGCTAGTTCTCACCCCATCTAGGGTTATAGTGTGCGGTACAGAGCATGTTAGGGATTTTGGTTAAACTGGATGTCCAGTGCTGTCACTCCGCCTTCACATGTCCCATGTGTTGTAGGAGTGCTGGTGCTCAGGGATTCCTCATGCCTGTGCCCCCCCACCTCTCCTGCCTAGTTAAGCTGTCACAGTTAATTTGAACTGCTGGAGCATCCTTATCTCCATACCGCACTACAAAATATCTTTACAACTATTTATCACACAGTGTTATTAATGCACTGTTCACTTCTCTGACATGGAGCTCCTGATGGTGGGAAGTTCCCTGCCTGCCCATCCAGCCTGCCCTGCTTGCTACTCGAGCACATCACCCCTCCATCCCACCAAAGGAAGCAGCATCCTTCAGCTGGACCTTCTGCATTTATACCTAGACTATACACAATTGCACGTTACAAATTGGGACTTTGCTATTTTGGACTTCCTCTGCCTGCTCAGGAGGATGGGCTCCACCAGTGAATCTGGTTCTTCCCAAGGTGTCTTCCTACTAGGAAATTTTCCTTACCTCTGTCACTTCTGACTGGCTGTCTGGGGGCACTGGACAGAGACAATGTAAAGTGCTTTGAAACAATGCAATTGTGAAAATGTGCTATATAAAAATAAATTGAATTGAAAGGCAGTGAAAAAGGCTATAAAGGCACCACCACCCTGAAAAGGGGGTCAAAGAACTCTCAGTTTTCCTGAAACTGAACCACCAATGATGTGGTAAAAGTACTTCCTGACATCCCAAGAAAGGAATAAAAACTGACCGGCGTCATCTAATAAGGACAGTAGTAAATGAATGATCTTGAACTGGTATTACATTATGAAGCGATTTTTTTTAATGATTATACTGTATGGCATTACTATTAAGTGGACCGTCCCCTGCTGGGGTCTGGCAGTGGAAGCGTGTGAGTTGGAGGATGGGGTGATTATGCCAGAGGAAGAGGGAGTGGGAGAAAGCCCGCAGAGAAAACAAGTGCTAAAATCAGCCCTTACCACTATAACATGCTAGAAATAAGGGATTATTGCATTGCAAAATGGGATTGGCTTGATTAAAACAAGGCAAACTAGAATATACATGAGAGTTAAAGCGGGGCTAGTAGGTTTTGCCTTTCAGGGACCAGAAAAATTAATTCATTTGTGAGCCAGAAACAAACCAGGCAGGGCTAGTCTTCTCGCCGATGGGATTTGAGTCGTACGGATACGATGCTATGCAGAATGAACTGTTAAAAACGATGACAAAAGAACTTCTGGAATTAGGTATTAAGACATAAAACCTGTTATTTGACATCATTGTTGAAGGCATCGCAGATACCTAGACAACCCAAATCAAAATACTGCATATGAAAAGTTTACTGTGTTTTTTTGAGAGCCTAAAAATGATCATGAGGACTTGCGCAAATGGCTTGTAATATCTGTCCTATCACAAGTCAAAGGAAAGGTGCCTAAACTACTTACTGTCCAATGAAAGTTCTTTACACCCAATTTTACAGTAGAATATAAAATATGAATTTATCCATGAATGGGAGTATGAAAAGAACTTTTCAACAAGCATAACTGAATTTATAAACTGAAAATATCCAACTACATATTTTGTATTTTTTGCAAAATTAAGAAATTGCTCTCCTTCACATTTATGTGGTATTGACACAACATTAGCTGCATTACAAGAGAGAAGTGAAATTGAAACCAAAGTGGACTGTTTGACAGCATACCAAGCAATTAGTTTCATCTGCAACTTGTTCCTGTCTTTGTGCACTGTGCTGTCGTGCTTTAAGACGACCACAGTTATGCCCGTGTCCAAGAAATTCACTATTTCTTGCTTAAATGACTACAGTCCCATCACCTCTATAGTCATAAAGTCTGGATCATGTCACACGTCAACCTCAACATCCCCACAGCCTTGGACCCTCTCCAGTTTGCATTCGGATGTAACAAATCTGTGGATGATACCAACTTCATCGCCATGCACACGGCTCTGGGACTTTTAGCAAAGATTAACACCTACACCAGGATGCTGTGTATTTACTATAGATCAGTTTTTAACACCATTATACCACCCAGACTGGTTTTAAAAGTGGGAAATCTTAATCTGAACAGCTCCATCTGACTTCTAAACTCACAGACACCAGACAGGGAGAACTGGCACCCAGCGATCATACTCATCGATTGTATTGCATTCCGCAAGGCTGATGTCTCAGCTCACTGCTGAATGGCGTGTTCACCTACAACTGTATGGTAAACCACGGGAACAACAGCATCATCAATGCAAGTTTGTGGACATCACCACCATGATTGATTTCACCGGTGATGGTAATGAGGTAGTCTACCAGCAGGAGGTACAAGAGCTCACTGAATAGTGTAACGACAGCTAACTCTCCCTGACCATCTACAAAACAAGGCAGATAATTATCTAACTTCAGAAAGACAGAGGCCTTCATTCCCCAGTATTCACTGATGGATCTCCCTTTCAGGCAGCCAGCAGCTTCAGGTTCCTGTGTGTCCAGATCAACTCCCTCTTGATCTTTGTACATCAGCTGCATCCTCAAGAAGACTCAGCATAGAGTGTTCATCCTGGGGAGACTGAAGAATTTTGGGTTGGGAACTAAAACCCTGGTGAAACTCTACCAATGCACCACTCAAAACATCCTAACTGGATGCATCGTGGTGTAGTTTGGTAACCGAACTGCTCAGGATCTCAGATTACTGCAAAGAACTGTCCAGATGGTTTTAAAGATCTTGCAGGGAGCAAATTCATCATCAGAGATACTGGTCATTCAGTTCATTGCTCTTTACATTCCTGCCCTGTAAAGTCCTACCATTACATTGTACTGCTATTGTTAATATTCTACCTGCACTTTATATTTATCTGCACCTTATCATTATATATATTCTTCTATACTTTCATTCATTTGCCATTTTATACTGTGGACCCTCTGCACATATCTCTTACTTGTCTACTCATTCTTATACTGCAGTGATTTTTTTTCTTGCACTGTCTTCTCTTGTACTGTGCTGCCCTAGTCTGTGCAGAGGTTATTTGTCAGAAGGTGAATCAAATAGAAATATGAAGGGCTGAAGAAGTAAAAAAGAAGTTATACTAATTCAAGGAGAAGGAATAGGATGAAAAACAATGTCTAAGTATATAGACATCCCAGTGATCACTGCTATCTGAATAACCAGGAAGAGGAATTTGAATCATTCTACCCAAACGCTGCCTAGAAGTCAAATTCTCAAAACCTCATTCCAGAAAAAGGAGATGTCATATGGAAGCCACTGGCAGCATTGTGCTGTGGGGGTGCTTCTCATCAGCAAGGACTCGGGATTTTGTCAGAATTCAAGGAATGATGGATGGCACAAAAGTACAGGGAATCTAATTTTGTCTGTAAAAAAAAGGAAAAAGAAACCGTGATACGCTTTGAAAACTGCAGTTCATTAGTGGTATCCAAGGGATTTACTGCAGCTGCAGCATATATCTGTTAAGATGAGTGGGTAACATCACTCTTAACCAGTGTTACCCCTACCCAGCCCTAACCATAACCATAAGTAACCAAGCGAAATACAAGAGTTTTTGCATTTTTAGTATTTTTTTTTTTATTGCAGTCACAGATTTTTATTAAATTGAGTTTGTCAAACGGGAAAAAAGCAGGTTCCCATAAGGTAAGGTATACCCACTCGCTCACACACACACACACACACACACACATGTTTTGATGTTGTGGGGATCATTTTCTAGGTCCCCACAAAGAACTATGAATGCAATCAAAAAACTAAAAATGCCAAAAGTCTAATATTTTGTTTGGTTACTTCTGGTTACGGTTAGGGCTGGATGGGGGTTATGGTCGTCATGTTGGGATTACAGCTTTCCACATAGAAATGAGTGGAGAGCCTCCACAAAGATATAATTATAAACATGTGTGTGTGTGTGTACTGCTCAAAAGTATGGGGTCACTTACAAATTTCCTTGCTTTTGAAGAAAGCAAGATTTTTGCCCATTAAAATAACATCAGATTGATCAGAAATACTCTGTAGGCATGACTATCATAGCTCTAAACAGCAGATTTTTTAATGAAATATCTACGTAGGTATACAGTGGCCCATTATCAGCAACAATTAGTCCTGTTTTCCAGTGGAATGTTGTGTGTTTGCTAGTTTGCTATTGAGCAAGAAGTTAAATATATTAGAGACTGTTGTCTTAGAAACAGA
The DNA here is from genome assembly GCA_019775895.2 of Stomatorhinus ivindoensis. Lineage (NCBI taxonomy): Eukaryota > Metazoa > Chordata > Actinopteri > Osteoglossiformes > Mormyridae > Stomatorhinus > Stomatorhinus ivindoensis. The sequence goes on along the minus strand of JABFEB020000038.1, from coordinate 1,860,162 downwards.
CACCTCAAAGGTCTCCAACTGGCAGCATCATTAAATGGTACCTGCAAAAGACCAGTCTCAACATCAACGGTGAAGAGGCAATTCCGGGATGCTGGACTTCTAGGCAGAATTGCAAAGAAAAACAGTATCTCAGAATGGCCAATAAAAAGAAAAGATTGAGATGGGCAAATGAACACAGACATTGGACAGAGGAAGATGGGGAAAAATGCTACGGATAGACAAATCTAAGTTTAAGGTGTTTGGATTACAAAGAAGAGCATTTGTTAGATGCAGATCAAATGAAAGGGTGCTGGAGGAGTGCTTGACGACACCAATCCAGCATGGTGGAGGTAATCTGTTGGTCTGGGGCTGCTTTGGTGAAGGTAAAGTGGGAGATTTGTTTGGGGTAAAAGGGATCTTGAAGAAGGGAGGCTATCACTCCATTTTGCAATACCATACCCTGTGGATGGTGCTTAATTGGAGCTAATTTCATCCTACAACTGGACAATGAACCAAACACAGCTCCAATCTATGCAAGAACTATTTAAGAACTATTTAGAGAAGAAGCAGTCAGCTGGTGTTCTGTGTATAAAGGAGTCGTCAGCATAGTCACCAGATCTCAACTCTATTGAGCCAATCCAACTTGTGGGAGATGCTTCAAGAAGCATGGGGTAAAATCTCATCAGATTATCTCAATAAACTGACATCTAGAATGCCCAAGGTCTACAAGGCTGGAATTGCTGCTAATAGAGTACTCTTTAATGAATACAAATGAAAGCAAAGTTTGAAGAAGACAATTATTATTTTAATTTCCAAATTTTTTCCAAAACTTTTGTCAATGACAATTTCCTGTTTAGCTGTATTTCGTATTCAAACTCACTTCATGTATGTTTTCATGGAAAACAAGGACATATCTAAGTGACCCCAAACTTATGAATGGTAGTGTATAAAAAAGAGAGAATACGTGTACAGATATATATATTTTTTTTCTTTCATGCAAGAATTTGGTTATCGCCAGTTTAATGGCACTTACCAGTTAATGAAGCTTTAGTTTTTATTCATGAGCTATGTAGGCAATTATTCAGTGATAAAATCTTTGCAGGCTAATGTATATTGCCATTGACTGACAGTGAACTCATTCATCTTCCTAATGGCTATCGACTATAGCGTCAGCCTGTAAGTGAACCTGAAAGTAATCCCAAGGAAGGGGAACCCCCCGAGCAAGGTGCTAGCCCATTGCAGCAAACACACCTACGCTTTGGGAAATTTAGTGATTCCAGTTCACCTAACTGTTCTTTGGCCTACAGAAAGAAAAACACACAACAAAGGAGAACATGTAAATGCCACACACACAAACCCCAACCTTGCAGGTCCGACACAACGATGCTTATGCTTAAAGATGACTAATGCTCGCTTAATTTTAATGTAGTGAAAAAATTGCATGCACGGTTGCACGTCACTTCAGTGGCTGAACGTGCCAAAGTGGGATACGAATATAAAAGGAAGGAAACATTAAATACAAAATGCACTCCTGGCAGTAGTTAGCTAGCCGAAGGCAAATCGTAATCTTGCTAACTAGCATTATGGCTAGGTACAGGTAAGGTGACAGCGTAATCCATGTCAGGGGCGATCCTGTGAGCTACTTCAAGTTTTATAAACTAGAACTGAAAGTGTCCTGTGCCTCACTATTTAGTTCAATTCTTCTTGCATCTTTACTGGATGCTTCCTTGATTGAACGACTCATCCAGCTGTTTCATATTAACATTAGTGACACATGCAAAATAAATAAGTCGCAGGGCCATGATGGCATCTTAGCTATAGTTTTAAAAGAGATTATGGATATTATTACTTAACCTTTAACTTTACTATTCCAGAAATCCTTATCTGCTGGTGTGGTACCTTCTGATTGGAAGCATGCTAATATAACACCCATATTTAAAAAAAGTCTGGATGCTGTTCAGCCAAACGGCTACTTCGATATTAGTTTAAATACTAGAAATCGTTACCATAAGTGGAAATTAGCGGGAGAACATGTTTAAATTAATTTGAGAAAGCACTTCTTTACACAGTGCGTAGTTAGAGTATGGAACAGTCTACCTGTTAGTGTAGCGGAAGCTAAAACCCTGGGGGGCTTTAAATCAGTGCTAGATAAGATTTTAACAACTCTGAGCTATTAGTTAAGTTCTCCCCAAACGAGCTTGATGGGTTGAATGACCTCCTTATGTGTAGTAAATGGGGAAAATTTTTAGACTTTCAGGTGGGGGGGGGGGGGGTGGACAGATCAAAAGCATAAGCAATTTAGTGGACTCCACTCCCCCCTTTATCTTGACAAACACTATTTGTGTGACAAAATGAAGTTGAAGTTTTATAAGACTGACTGGTGAACTTCACGTTGCTGTACATATCCCACCATTTATTTCTCCACTATTTATTTCTAGTCATGGGTGAATTGTTGACTACTGATATCTAGGTACAAATAGCATCTGCCTGCTATATACACCCAGGTGCAAATAGCCACATTGGGAATCCACCCCAGGTGCAAACAGCTTTTTGTTGGCTACAGACATCTGGGTGCAAATAGCATCTGGCTAAAAAAAATGCTCTAGGTTCTGGAAGATATATTTGAGCCAACATGCCGAGATATGGGAATTAGAGACCTCATTTTAAAGTATATAAAGTGAGACTGCATTATGAAAAATTTAATCTGGCTGCACACATGGAGCATGTGCAAGGCCTCAATTAAAACTGCAAGAGAAACGCATGAAAGAACAACCATGCATCGCGAAAAGAGATCTACGCACAAAACCAGTAATGCACTTGCAAAACTATGACTACACCTTAAAACCACATTAAGGAATACATACAATATGAAATAAATAAATATGTAAAATATCAGAATGTGTGACACATATTTGGTGCATCAAATTCCTATAGAGTTTAAAACCATTGCTGACATGAAAGACATGATTTCTTATTATTAAGATTAATGTTTCATACTGAACTATTGATGGTGAAAATAGCACTTAAAATAAGTCCAACTGAAGACCAAGGGTGGAATCCAGTAAAAATCAGGACTTGGGGGGAGGGGTTGAGACCGAGTCAAAATTGAGATATGCTGGGGGGGGGGGGGGGGGGGGGTGGGGCAATG
>JABFEB020000038.1:1817426-1855915 GCA_019775895.2 Stomatorhinus ivindoensis | reverse complement strand
GGGGGGGGGGAGTGAGCAATGTGACCAAAATGTCAATCAAAACAATTAATTTAATATGCGTTTTACAAGGAAATAAATGACTAATACATTAATAAAAGGCATATATGTCTAATGAGACATTAAGTTAATACACATTGTATATTTATATTTAGTGTCATATAAGAAGCCATATATTATTTTAAAAAAAAAAACTTTTCCATATGATTTGAATGATCAAACATGATTAATAGTTATAGCCATGTTTATAATTCTTTATAAATGCATTATGATGACTGCTTTAAGTGCCATTAATCCAAACTATGGAAACTAATTCAAGATTGAAGATGTTGTATGTAAGGGAAAATGCTGCATGAAAAAGTAGAAAAAGTAGACCCAGACTAGACTCTAGTACTATGACACTAGTATAACAGATACTAATAAAATGAAATGCCGAATTTAGAACTTTAGATTTTATTAATTTAATTTCCTTTTCTTTGCAGCTTCCCCATATCCGCTGAAAAAAATAAAAAAATAAAATGTAATAATATATTATTATTAATAATAATAATATTTAATTCTGATCCCCATGATTGGCTTAATGATTATCCCATCTCATATTAAACAGATTTATATACAGTATTGTGAAAAAGCCACAGTCTGCCAGAGAAAATGAGATTTAAAGCTATTCATTTGCATAGTACATCGCATGGTTAGGATAACGCAGCTTGAGGTCCGAAACCTCTTCTGGCAGAACCCCAGATGTTCCACGTATTTATTAAATTTTTCCAGCAGGTCACTTAGTTAATTAACTAATTACTTAGTTAATTAGTTAATTAACTTCAAATCTATTAGCAGAACAAAATATGTTATTGGCCAGGTTCATCCAAAACATGGGCATTTTTATACAATACAAAAGACATGGCTGAGCTGACATTTTGACAAACAGAAAATCATAGTTTTTTTGCTAACATAAACATAGCTTAAACATCATTTCCTTTGGTTTGGTTTTTACACAGTCAAACACCTTTATTGCCATCTTCAGCTATATGGTGCATGGGTTATACACTGAAATATACACTTTAAATCTTAGTGGCCATAGTGCAAAAAACGTAATAAATAAACTATAAATATGTATGACAATTAAACATGACATAAGACAGCTACATAGGACGTAAGATGAGTGCCGTTTATACAACAAAATCCATTGCAAAGAGTATTCATATCCTGCAAAAACATTCCAAAGTTGCTCGATTATAAATGATACTGTGACAGGCACAGTGACTGACTAAAGTGACATACTGAAATGTAAAATATTTAATTTTCTATGGCGGCCTGCAATTTTTATACAGTACTCTAGCAGTAACTAACTTGTCAGTGAGTTATTTATATCTCTACATCAACTTCAAGACTGAAAATACATCCCACCCACCCATCAACCAGGGTTTGAGGCTGATAATACATGTGAATCACAAATATGAAAATCTCTCGTCTTCTCTCTTTTTTGAGAATAACTGAGACTGACTTTCTAAGTATGGAAGGACAAGCTGGTATATATATCTTTTCTTTTTTTAAAAAAAATTATCCTCAGTGAATGACCGGGGTTAAATGATCTAGAGTGAAGTTGTTTGCAATGATCATTGTGAACATTGACATGACTGAGTAGAAGGGTCTGTTGTTCACTGACCTGGTCTCCAAGGGGATATTGCTGTTGAGTGCCCAGCTGTTACCATCCACCTGTGCACTGGCTGAATCTGCATTCTGTCCACGGGCGCTCCTCTGCAAGGACTCGGTGAGGGCATGGGGGGTCGGGAGGGCACATGTACAAGCATTTGGAGGTGGGGGGGGTGGCGGGAGGGGCCGGAATGAGAACTGGCCTGGTGGGCTATCGGGCAGGTCTGCATAGACAAAAAGAGAAAGGAAGGGAGATATACATATGTACACAAAATGACTTACTGTAAATGCTCAGAAGTGGAAATAACATGCTTACTGAAACTCCCACAATTAATCCTGTTTTGACTTTCTTTAGTGTTAAATCCAAGGTCCAAATAAAATAATTTTTATTACTAATGCAACATAGAATGTACAGTTGTTTAGTAAAGAATTGTATGTTCTCACAGGGGCTTGTTTATTCCGTATACCTAGCTAGAATCGGGTAGGACGCACGTTTGCCTGCAGAATTGCTTCAAGGGCAGATGATTTGTGCATTCAGAGATGTCATTCTGCAGATCATTGTTGTATTTAGCTGTCATATTTTAACTTGTCATCTTCCTGTTAACTTTAATGAGTCTGGTCATTCCCCTCTAACCTCTCTCAACATGTGTTCAGCCAAGGAAACGCCACTCACTGAATGCTTTTTCAATGCTCCTGACACTGCACCAGCTTGTGATAGTCCCAGAAGGCTACCTCTTTCTTAGATATTGAAACCAGCACATTCAAAATTGAATATATGAGGCATCTCAAGTAAGTCTAAAGCTAACAAAAACAGTAACCAAGCTTCTTGAGCCTATCTGTGTGTTATATGTATTAAGTTGTAGCCACAGGTTTTGTTGTGTAGAGAAACAGACTTTAGATTACCACACACTTGTACCTAATAAACTGGGCACTGACAATACGCTAACAGTTCACAATTGTTCGTTAAATTTAATTAAATGCACCAAGGGTAGTTTAAATAAGTATTACAAGTATACTCAATTGCAACTTCCACATTCTCTGTGCCTGAAAAATCATGTTAATGACTAATTACACTAGCACTTCTGAGTGCCTCTTTCTAGTTGTCCTCCATTTTGCCATTCAGATTGAGGTCTTCGTTGTACATTAGTAGAGGCTGCACAAAACAGAGCAAAGAAATATCAGGAACTGTGGTGAACAGTTAAGTAAGCGATCCATTACTAGAAGCCAGAGGTGGTTGGTTCCAGTCCAGAAAGTATTAATCCAGGCCAAGAATTTGTTTCACCCAACCAGTTAAGTACTCTGTGATTGTGACTCTATACTCAGCTGGACAGAAACAAAACATTGGTCTGGATTTGTACCTTCTGAACCCGAATGCCTCTTGGAATAACCACCTTTCATAGGATTTTGAATGGCAATCAAATGAGCAGCCATTATCGATATTAAACAATACTTCAAGAAACAGCAGTGAAACAATAAAAACCATCCCTGCAAATATGAAAGTAAGTTTTAGTTAGGATAAAATGTTCCAAGATGAAATCAATTTGGGTTTTAATTGGCATCGTAATTATATGTCTTTTTCTGTAATGAAACAAATCAATGTGCTCTTCCTCGCTGTCATTCTGGCATGTATCATTTAATGCCAGTCATGTGTGATGTAGTCATTATGTGTAATTGTATTAATCCACTACATCTCCAATCCCTAGAGAGCACTCCCTCTGAAAAACTCCTTTCCAGAAATCACATCAGAAATACGAAGTCTCAGTGACCAGGAAAGAATTCTGAGTGACATATCTTATATATTTTTTTAATCAGTGATCAACACACATATTTGAATATGGTGTCAAATAGAAGAGTAGTTATACACATATAGCACTGTATATGTTTGTGTTTAAAAATTTTATGCTGCAGGTAAAAATTCAGGGGATAGGCCCCAAAATAATTGCTACTCTATTATTTAAAAGCCAAACATTTACAAGAAAGCAAATTTTAAGCAAATTAATAAATTTAGTAAATGTGGTGGACTGCAGTGTTCAAATGGTTAACATTAATCCCATAACAGGCAGCACTGTATAAATTAATCTCTTCTCTTATGCAATCATAGTAGAATAATGTGTTAAAACATGGACTCATTTCCAAAAAAACTTCTTTTTTGGATACAGTAAAAACGTTACACTTAAAATTAAATTACTGTTTGAATCGTGAAATTACTGTATGGAAGTTTTATTAACCCACAGAAGACAATCCACAAATATCTACCATTATCCACAAATATTTAACTATACAAAAATACTAAGTGATGTATTCGTTTATTGTTTTGTGCATTTGTGGATCATGTCCTATCTCTATGTGAATCACACTACATTTATGACTTCCTTCTTATTTATTTATGGATTCCTATTTATTCGGCTTTTGGCATAACGTTGGAGATTTTGAATTTTGTTTTCCCCCTTTTTAATTTTCTTGCGTTTATTTATTCTTAGTTATTCTGCACTGGTTTTCATTCTGTGTTGTAGTGCCTATGGGGAATTCCAAAAGAAAGCAGGTTTAGCGCAGAATCCCAAGTTAAAAGCATGAATTGGATCACTTTCCATTCCAAAAACCGAGATTAGACTGAGCGTCAGGCAATCACTGTGGCACTGAAAGCTCAGAACTAAACCTGCTCAACAGTGGTTTAGCTTTATTAAGCTGCAGTTGTGTCAACAAAGAAGTTTGATTTGGTTTGCCCGTTTTTTTAAGCGATGGTCAACATAGAAGAGGAAATGCTTCTCTGGTTCGGCATTCTGTCATTCCTTGGCAATTATCTTCTAGAATGGTACCATTTCTCATCCCAGTCCATGATTTATTCAATAGCCCAATGTTCCTCTGGGATCAGTAAAGTTAAATTTGATTTGATTACAGTTTATCTTGTTTATTTAAACACCCATGTTCGGCCTCTCATTTGAAACATCAAACACTGTTGAGTTGCACTCACATCTTTACAAACTTTATGTATTGCCCTCTGATTTTTTTCAGATTGGAAGCCTCTTTTACAATATAGAAAATTTCAAACACGCTGGCAAAGCAATGGAATGTCAGGCTTTACACAAAGTATATATGCTTAGCACTCAAAATCTTACTGCATATTTTTCTTGTTTTTCGCAGACGTAAATCTTGGAGAATAGAGAATAGTTCCTCTAAGTTGCAATTTGTCATTTATTACAAAGTGTGTTTTGGTGATGGCACTGAATGATTTACCGGAATGAATAAATATAATTGCTTAAGCATTTCAGGATTCCTTAACACCACTGAATGTCTAGATCTCATTTTCCCATCATTGTAATAATGTAGTAAATGAAGTTTATGTGAGCAGACAATCTTTAAACACACAGAGTGTGTAACAGTTCTATTTGTAGCTTAAACTGAGAGCCCCATCATGCTGTATCATGCATTGAGTCAGAGTAAAATCAAACCCGCGACCCCTGCAAGACCTCAGAGATCACAGGGATATCAGTGCAAATAACCATTTTTTTAGTACTCACTCACAAACACGACAAATAAAACAGGTCAGGAGCCTACGGGCAGAAGGCACGGAATACGGCAGGATGGGGCTCCAACACTCACACACCATTTACTCACACACACGCCTATGGGCAATTTCGGAACTCTAATTCACCTCACCAAGCATATGGACTGTGGGTTGGAAACAAAGAACTAGAGGAAACCCCACAATGACATGGGAGTACATGCAAACTCCACATACAGGGAGTCTTGACGAAGTCTTGTCCCAGAAGCCTGAGGCGACAGTACTAAACACTGCCCCACGGTGCTGCCCCTCCAGCGTTTAGTAATCTGAGTAGTTGAATATACATTATAGGTCAGAAGTTTGGGTCCACCCTTGCTCTCAAAACCAGTTTCAGCCTTAATGGCTAAATAATATGTTACTACAAGCTATAGAAAACTGAAAACCAGTCAGTTACATCTGCTTGAAATATTTCTAATAATATATTGTAATAAAATAGTGAAAAAGCAGTGTACTGTTTATTAAAAAAAGGTCCAAACTTATGGCTTGTAGTGTATATGTTTCCAAAACCTTTTATGGCTGTCATTAAGATTAACATGCACTGATTCTGCACCGAGGTCCAGACACAACACATTCAATCATTATTAGACAGAACTGTGGCAGAAAAGCTGCACATGAAGCACATTCCTCTATGCCATATACCATATTCAATTCACTTTAATCCTATTATAAAAGCACAATGTAAATTTCAGTCGTATTGACCTTTGGTATGTTTTGTATACTATGTATATATAAAAAAATTGAGATGTTTTATGGTGATTTGTTGTGTAATGTAACACAAGACTGTATATCACTCATTTTGCAAAGAAATGCTGATAATATATGTAAACCAAATAAAAGTATTAACACAAAATTCCCTGCCTTTGATATCACCGTACCGTTTTCTCCATCGGACTTCCTCTCCTGTTCTGTGTCAGTGAGAGACAGTACTGAGTTGGCCCGGCTTGACAGACAGGAGCTGTGTTCTGATTTGATCTCCCGCATCCAGAGGTGTAAGGCATGGTCAGGTGAAGGACCGGCTTCCGTTTCAGTATCAACGTCAGAGCCAATTCCCAAGGGGTAGTCTTGCTGGGAGGCCAGCTGGAGTCCTATGTCAAAGTTGAGGTGCATCAGCTGGGGTGATACACAGAATCCTAGTCCTGTAGGTTAAAAAGAGAAAGCAAAACTGTCAGGATCTATCCCTCTCAGTCCCATCATAATCCTGTTTGGCCAACAGATGTCACGGGCCATCCCATATCTCCCCAACTTTTTTCATTGTTTCCAGCCCTAATGTGTAAATTACTCACTCCTGCCTCTTGTTGGTTCCTCGTTATCTGTGTATTTATGTGCCTACCCATGTCACATTCCCCAGTTTAGTCATTATAGTTGTGGATGTTAAGTGTGCTTAGTGGCTGTGCGAGTCCTGACTCCTGCCATGCCTGCCTGAGTGTAGGTTTGTCCCGGTCCTGCCTGGTTGTTCCTCCCTGCCTTCTGTTTGACCCCTTTTGGTCATTTTATTTTAATTAGCGTCTGTTTTGATTTAACAAATAAGCCCTTTGAGGCCTGGAAGGCTGTACCTGAAGTGTCCCCCATTCCCATTGTGACAAGAACATGATTTTCATTTTTGTATTCTGAAGAAATATGCATCTTTCTCTCTTACACAAATCCCATGTTTTTTATTAGTATGAAATACATGAAGTGCTTGCTCCCAATGTATAATATATGCCACTTGTATACCCCTGTACTTAAGATTACAGAGGAAGAATAGACGAAAACCCTATTCTTTGGTCATCCTGTGGTGCCTAATTATGTCGCAGTGTCCAATCTTTCTTCTCCTAGAACTACTTTCATTCTATACTGTGCTGGATTTTGGAAGAAAACCAAAAATTTCTGACAAGTTATACCTGAAAAAAATGCGTGTGAGCCTGAGATAGAAAAAGGAAAGACAAGGACAAAAAGACCAACAAAAAAAACCCCATAGTCCCATTTGTTAATTTCCAACGTGGAATAAACAAAAAAGTAATTATGCCTCAAGAGAAGTGCTTAAATGAAGTGAATCGTTTAAGTATGATTGCATATTTAGGGTAGTTTGTTCATAATGAGATTTTATGAACATTTTGAGATGCAGCCTCTGCTGCCACACAGTTCTTATTCTTTATGCGAATCATATGTCAGATACCGAACGGATCTTATCTCTAGTCACACCACGTGTCAGTTCTTTTCCTAGCGGAACAGGTCATCTGCTATATGATAACACTGGAAATAGCGTTTGAGACAATCCGGAGCAGACAGAACCCTCAAAGAAATTGTTTTGTCTGTTCCACACCTTGCATTTTGTCCCACATCTACTTTATCCACCAGTACAACATAATGCAATTACTCCTCGTTTATCAACTACCTCAGTTAGTGACCTTTCTGAAGTATGACAGTAATAAAAAATTGATTTTCCAACCAATGCGCACATTTACGACCAAATTTCATATACCTGACAACAATATACGCTGGAGTGAGAGTGATCTTTGAAGTGCAATATGCAAAATGTTGTGAAAAACATGAAGACAGTTGCAGTCACACCATAGACGCTGTGATTTTCATTTAGCAATAAGGATGGAAAGATGTATCGATACATTACGATAAATCGATTATTAAGGTGCCAATTGAATGCATCTATCTGCTGACGTCAGCATCTTCCAGTTTCAGATTTTTGAGGGCAAAATAAAGATTCTCCTACTTCTATGTTAGGCACGCTCGATTTCACGTGCTGTAAGTAGACATATAGGGCTGGTTTCGCGAACAAGGATTAAGACTAGTCTTGGACTAAATTGCCATGTCAATGGAGATTCACCATTGTAACTCAAAGCTAGTCTAGGCTTAGGCTTAATCCTTGACTGAGAAACTGGCCAATAAAGTATCAGCAATGGGTTGTGGATTTCTGAAATTCACAAAGAAATTGTTACTTGCTGATATTTGCAGTATAGTGTTTTTGGGAAACACCTCTATTCTGTTGCTCAAAAAAACCTTCTTACTGCAATCACCAAGACTGTGAGGTAGCTAACTACTGTAGCTAGCTAAGAAAAAAGTAATGTTAGCCTTAGAGATGCATGACTTATCAGTTAACTGGTATTAGTTGATATTTGTTAAAATCATCAGGCAGATGTGTCGGTCTTGGCCAATGTTGCTGACCGATATTTACTCAATATTCAAAGTTAACAGCACCAGGGCTAAAGACACAACTGCTAAAATAATAGAGATAACTCCACTGGATGATCAGCCATCAACAGAAGGCCTGTCTGTATGTGTCTAAAAAGTTTTCAGATGGAGTTACATTGCTGGATTATCTCAAAGTACTGGGCCACAAACATGTATATAATTCAACAGTAAATTTGCCCCACAGATACTGTAGATCTTTAGTGTTCCACAAAATAAAGAACAACGTAACATCATTCCACTAGACGTGAGACAAAATGCAAAATTTCACAACACTGGTCATGACTGAGAAGAAGGATTTAACTTCTTAAAGAAGCTTCATGAAAAGTAGTGAATCATGTGCATATAAAACAACACAATCATTATAAACAAAACAATATACATGTAACAATACAATCATATGTAAACAAATCTAATGCTCGCTATAAAGTAGTGGGCAATGGCCATGAATATGACTCATAAGATTTGAAGTGTCGTTCAATCAAGTTTCCCTCAGCACTCTTATAAAAATCTAAATATGACCTTTATTCACTTAGTTCTCTTGGAAAGCTGAAAAATCTCATGCTTTCCACCATGTGTCATACCCTGCCTGTGAAAGCCTCATGTGCCACGCCCCTGATACCTCATGTCTCTCCCCTGATGGATCCCAGCTGTCGTTCATTGTAATCATCTGGTTTTGGTTTCGTTCTTGTTAGTTTGAGTATTTAGTCTGCGTCCCTGCACTACCTGGGAGATCTGTCATTGTGATGTTTTGTAGCGTTTACCCGTGTGTCTTCCGAATAAACCCCGTTTCCCTGGATTTCCTGCTTCCTGACGTCCTGTTTGCCTCACGCTACCCGCATCCAGGCATGCTTGCTTACGCGACGTGACACCATGTTTTTTCACTGTCACAAACAAGCCTGCATTTCATGCTGTGCCTGTGTCAGAGAGACTGTTGCTGGACAGTATTTAACATGAGTTTTTCAAGGGGTGGTAATCAAGTACAGTTTTAATGATAATTAAAATTTGAAACAGTAACACTAACCCCTGGGATGTTTACCATGGTTTACTATGCAAGCTTTTCATCCCTATCCTTAACATTCATTGTCACTGAGACACTCAGTCTAATCTTGGTTTCTAGAAAGGAAAATGATCCAGTTCATGCTTTTAACTCAGGAATATTCTCTAAACCCACTTTCTGGGAAACCCGTGACATGTAATATCTGTGAGTAAGGGATAATAGCAATTAAAAAATAACAAAAGTGAAGCCGTCTCAAAAACTGCAGCGATTTTTCTTCTTTGGTACATCCTTTGGGTCATTTGTAGAGTTGGATCGATATCAAAATTATCACTTTTTAGCGATACTAGCTTTGATATCTCAATATCAATAACAAATCGATACTAAATCAATACTATAAAACACTCCCATTCAAATATTATACTACTTTGAAATTAACAGACCTATTTATGAATGAAATATAATAGTTAAAATAGATTATACATTATCAGTGAAACAAGAATAGCTTAAGCTACATTCAATAGATACATTCTGATATTAATTTGACCTCAGCTGTTACAGTCACGACATGAGGACAGAGATGACAGGGGATCCAAGTGCAGGAGATTCAAGGTTTTCTTTGGGAGACCAAATCATAAGGTCAGAAATGTAGTCAAAAAGGTGATCCAGGAAGGCCTGTAGCCGAAAGGAATCTGTCTGACAAGGATGAACAAGCCCGGGAATAGGAACACTAGATGGGGCGGGCAGGCAAGGGCAGGAACAGGCAGGGTGTGACAGTTACAAAACCTCATTGATAATACTGTTATCAATAACATTTGGTTTATATTTGTGTCTTTTGTGTTTGTTATCATCGATGGTGAATGGTGACGTTTAAAATGGATGAAGCAGTGTCAACAATTCACATTATAACCAAAAAGAGCTTTTTTTCCTATTTAAGTCAGTTAGCTACTAATATAAATTCTGCTCTCCTTTCTTTTTGCAAGTAAGGATCTATTATTCTGTCATACCAGTAATTTGACAACTTTGTACATACAGACAGCTTAGTTAGTGAACTAACTACAAAACTAGCTCACTAAACTTTCACTGAAAATTAAACAAAACTCAAAAATTCAATAACGACAATACTTAAAATATTTACAAATGCCAATAGTGAAAGATGACGTATGAAAAGATAAACTGTCACTCTGCGTTGCAACAAAACGCTTCTGTTCCCCTGCATGAGACAGAATGACTCAGTTGTGTGAATTAACGTGATTCGTAGTTTATCCTCTCTTGTCAAGGTGACTTCCAAACACCATGCGGAAAAACCTGGCTTCCAGGCAGATTTAAAAAATATCTGACTGCAAGTCTACCTATCCAATCAATGTTGCCAAAGCAAAACCTATATACAAAGCTGTCAAAGACTCCCAGTGAAGCACTGCTTCCAGGGGTTCTCCGAAAACACATTGTTGAAGCATAAGAACCAATAAGCTTTTGTCTATTCTCCATTTAGACAAAGTAAAAGAATCTTTCAATTGACTTTCAGTGAAGCACGGCATCTACAGACGTCTATGGGATGCATTTATCTCGGCTTTGAAGGAAAATTAACGTAAATGTTGAAAGCAATTCATGTGAAACAATCATATCTATGGTTCAATTAGTTAGATAGATTACACTTTAAAAAAAAAGTACAATTAACTCACACTGACTAATTGCTATTCATTGATGCATTTTTATTCTGAAAACAGCACACTGTCTACATGGGGACTGTGTTATCCACACAGAAGAGCATATAGCATATGATACAGTGGTTTAGTCCCTTAGTATCCACCCTGTATGACTCACAGCGAATGCCCCGATTTGTCTCCTCCTAGCCATCCTGCAGAGCCTCCTCAGCTTCATTAATCCATTTCCTCACAGCCCTGGAGCTGACTGGCAGTTGTTGAGTTATGGGATCTGCTGCTGGCATGTAGCAAGCCCAGTGTCCTGTTTCCTCTTGTAGTACTGACCGTAAACTGGTAAAAACTGGTGAGGGTGTAGGGGACTGAAATATGACTGAAATTGACTGAATAAAAGCACTAGGATCATTGGTGGTGAGTTTGCTGCCCAAGAAGTGTATAATTTATGGCATTTAGCAGACGCCCTTATCCAGAGAATATTACATAAGTGCTTAGAAGTCTCCATCAGAAAAGTTAGATTCATGAAACTAGGCATCAAACCAAAGTCATGTCTACTTCCCTAAACCACTCAAAAACTAACTTCTCCGGTGACATGAACCAGACTAAAGCTAACACTTCTCCAAGACAATGTCTCAAATTTGACTGTGGATATTTAAAAAAATACAGGCATGAGTCTGGGCCGCTATTAAATCTATGCTCTAAGTAGACCAACTCCAGTCGTTGAGGGCCAGAATTCTGCATATTATTAGGTTTCCCCTCATTTAACACACCTGATTCAACCCCTTGTGCTAATTACCACACAGCTCTTGAGCTGAATCAATTATGGTGGAAAAGGGAAAGAACTAAGCTACATAGGGTTCCATCCCTCCAGAACTGGAGTTGGGGACCCCTGAAGTAGACGATGCTGTGAATTTCCAGTTCTTCCTGTGGTTGTCTGATGGTCATCTGGAGCACTAGTTTTGAGAACATAAAACATCTGTTCGTCTAAATAGTTAAGTGTCAACACATATAGCAAGCTATGCATTTAGCAAGAGTGCCAGGCCAACTTCCCAGCAGAAGTGACCGACACCTTCAGAAGTAACAATGATTATTGTTTGAAGAATTTGATCAATGAGAGGGATCCTATTAGCTGAAGCGAGAGACACAGTGAATAGCCCAGAATCCAAACTCCAACATAGTCCACATTCTAATATTACTGATCACTAGAACCGTACATAAGGATACTCAGGGGCTAATTCCCTCATTTTTACTGGAGAAATTAAAGACATTAAATAAATTAAATACTGAAATTACTACATCACACAACAAAAACATAAATGCAGAAGCTCATGGCTACAGAAGATGGGCATAGTTTATTTCATTGGATTTATTTTATCAGAAAAACATAGATCTGACAAATCCTGATCACCTAGTTTAGAAATAGCATCCAAATAGCAAGTGGGCAAAAAATCTGGGTAGGACAGTTATGCCTTCTCTTTAGAACAACTGTTCATCACTTCTTCCACTGTATATTCGCAGCTAACCAGGCTCCAGTGTAAAACACAGTCTCTATTCTGGACTTCATGTTGCATGACCTGAAGGGTAACACTCAATGCCTGCAACAGTAGCTGCTGAGGAAGTGTAAAGTTGTGTTCCACTGCCAAACGCCCAACAATAAAAATCCTCGCAGCTTCATAGTCGATTTCAGAGTCGGAAAGCATACTGAGGGCCATGGTCATACTGGAAAAACAGCAGGCCAGAAATCTCAGCCTATGCATTGGCATACCACCATCAAACCTCTGAGAAAAAACATCTTATAAACATGACTCTGTAAGGCCGCATGAGGTTTCCTGCTGTTACTGACAGGAAAAGAGTCTGTTGATGCTCCTCTTGTGTCACCTTGAGATGCTATAATACTCAACCCAGTGATAAACTGCCCACAGGACTTGTAGGTGGTTACTGTTTCAATTCAAATTGAGAATAAGCTACTGTGAGGACAGAACCATGTGACATTGGGATTTGGAGAAAGATGCAAAGTGTTTTTAAATAAAGATCAAACATCTACTGCTGCTTCCCCCATTGATCCTATCACCTAATCAAATTTAAAAATGGCTGCAACCTTCAAAATCCTAAGAAACAATTTTCACTTGCATAGTAATTAGAACATTACACTGGGAAACTGCATATTGTCGGAATATTATGCCTGCATCATGGCAATGACGAGCATATTTGTCCACCTGTGCCTCATTACCAAATATTATATAATGAACTTTGATGCCATTCTACACCCTGTATTTATATACACCCAGTGGCAACTTCATCAGGTACATATGCAGAATGGCTTCAAGGGTTTATGAGTTCAGAGATGCACTCTGGAATACCACTGGGGTACAGGGTTTCTATTTTTGCACCTCTGTCCTACCTGTTAGCTTTAACGAGTCAGGCCATTATTCTTTGAGCACAGGACTGCCACTGGCTGGATGTTTCTTGTTTGTACTGTTATTTTTAATGCCTAGAGACTGCAGTGTGTGAATATTCCAGGAAGCTGGCTGTTTCTGAGATTTTGAAACCACCCCGTCTGGCTCCAATAATGTCACGATGTTCAAAATTGCTTAGATCATGCATCTTAGCCATTTCAATTCTTAGCCGCACAGTAACTGCTCCTCTGGGCCCTATCTGTACTGTATGTATCAGACATATGGTTTGCTGCTTGAAGAATCCGGCTGTTTGTGTTAAGAAGCAGTTGTACCTACTTCAATCGCCACAGAATGTATGTAAAAACTTGAAAGATAAAGATTAATACTGTGAAGCAGATCTTCAGAAACTTACTGAAAAAAAGAACATTCAATATTATTCTGAAAAAAATTATACGTATCTTATGATATATAGAGTTGGTTTACATATTAATTTCAGTCTGTGAGTTTGACAATTTACTGTACCTTGTGTTGGCTCAGTAGGAGTCGTCTGCTTCTTACTATGGCTGCGGTAGCTGAGTCTCAGTTCTGGTTCATAATCAGGCAGGGTTTCCCTTGAAGTGTAGGACTTGTGCAGATTTTGTCCATCCTCACTCTCATCAGAAGAACTAGTGTAGCTTTGTTCCATTTCATGCCGTGGTGCAGATAGTGGCTGGTATGGTTTACAATCCATGTGCTCCATGGCACCAAAATATTGCCTTAATCAAAAAAAAATAATCAAAGATCATACATCCACAGACTGGGGCACAGCAACCTGGAGACAAAGTACAAAAAGATATCAGTTTAATAAAACACACAACATATAAATGAAGTTATGATGCTGTGTTAAGTACCATAGTAGTTGAGGAGCTAGATGCA
The DNA here is from genome assembly GCA_019775895.2 of Stomatorhinus ivindoensis. Classification (NCBI taxonomy): domain Eukaryota; kingdom Metazoa; phylum Chordata; class Actinopteri; order Osteoglossiformes; family Mormyridae; genus Stomatorhinus; species Stomatorhinus ivindoensis. The sequence continues at coordinate 1,841,554 of JABFEB020000038.1, read as the reverse complement.
ATTCCAACAGATACAGACAGATAGACGTATAGATAGATGTTAGCCACTAATGTGGTCTTCACCTTATGACTATTATACTTTCAGGAAAATGAATGAGGATAGCAAATAGCATGATAATTGGATATTGGCTTGAATTATTCCAGTGTCAAGTGATGTGGGATTCTCTAAATCTGTTTTGGAGTATGATTAAAAAGCAGCCTGTAAACATATAAGCCGCATTAACTGTTTTGCAGAATCAATTAATTAAGATGCATTACAAAATCAAATTGCTGAGATTGTATTGTCTTCATCTTTAGTCCACTTGCAACGCTATTATTCTGTACCTTAAGATGGTTTTGTAAGGCACTACTAGTGTTGAAAAAGAATCAAATGACTTTTCTAAAACTCCCTCAATGTTCATGGTATCCAGCTGCTTCTATTGACCTTTTCATCAACATACTGGCAGGTATTAAAATTTCGCAGTGGCATTTCAGACACTGTCCCTGAATAAACAAAAGATATTTTCTTATGTTCAGAGACCTTTTCAAAACTATTCAAACTATTCAGCTGATACAGCATGTTTGGCTAGTGGCAACATTTAACGGCATTTAAGACATGACAAGGACAATATACATTTAAATAGCCTTGTCTCCAATGTGTCATTGCAAAAGGCTATTAATTGCTCACTCAGAAAATGCCTTGCTTGACTAATTGGCAGCTGGAGCTTTTTAAAGAGCCAGTTACATGCCATGCAGATAGCAATACTCCAGTTGAGCATCCTAACAATTGAGGACAATATTGTAGCTTGTGCAGAAAGTGTGACAGCGAATGAGAAGGGATATGCCACCCCCCCAGTGAAAATATAACTTGTCTGTGCTGTGGCTCAAATATGGTGCATTCACAAGTCCACATAGTTCTTGCTGGATTTAGGGAAAACAACAGTAGTTGGATAAATAAATAAATTAGCATGCATTCAGTTGCAGCATCTACACTGGCATCCAAGATATTGATTGTATAGAGGTTTTACTTAAGGTAATTTTGTGCAGTGTATGGTCATCAAAAGTGGCAAAAAAGAACATTATACTCCTCAGTGTTATTAAAAATTTCTGCATCCAGATTGTTACATTAACATTGTTAATTGTTAAAATCGTTACATTGATATATTATAGTTATATTAATATTATGTTATATTAACATTGTTATATATTAACATTGTGTTGTTATCACAAGGTATAGACAAAGTACCTAAACCATTATAGAATATAATAAAAAGGTAAAGGTTGTCTGTGAGAAACTTTCTGAAGATTTCAAAAATTAATTCCAGAAATATATCGATCCTGTCACGCTCCATCCGTTCGAGCCTCGTGTGTGCCACGCCCCCCTTGGTCCCTGTGTTCAATCCTGATTGAAACCACCTGTTGTGCTTCCGTTTGATTGTATTCCGCTGTTTCCTGTTAGTTCCCTGTCAGTCTTTTGTATTTAGTCCGCGTCTGAGTTCGTATCCCCAGTTCGGTCATTGTGATGTTTCGTGGCGTTACCCCTGCTTGTTTATCCAATAAACCCCGCATTTTGGATACTCCTGCCTCGCTTCGTCTTGCCTGTTCTACGCCGCCTGCTTCACACCCGTGAACGTGACAGATGCTTGATTTAAGCATGCATTATAGCAGATTTTTAAAAAGAACAATTCTGCTAATTGTAACCTGTATTTCAGGGTGTGTGAATGCAGTTTAAGAAATGCATCATGGGAGATTTTATTCATGTCACTTAGCCCTAGTCCTAGTCCATGGTGGCACATGGAAAAACATTTTCTTCATTTTCACCAACAAGGAGCTAGTCTGATAAAACCAAACTTTGCAGTCCACCTCCTGATCTCTTCCCCACATGAATGCCACAATATTTTATTTATTTAACCTGCAACACATTTTTACTTTATTATTAAATCTGGCCAGCAGGTTGATCTTTCGTTTTTTACAGAAAAAAAAGAGGTAACATTATTCCGCTAATAACTGGCAAGATGTTTCTCTGCTGGCACTGGCAAAACTGCACGAAACTACATCAGTTATGGACTGAATTTTTCAGGCATGCAGAAGACTTGTCCCAGTTTCGCTGATGTTAAGATGCCAAATTTTGAGCCCAGCTTCTCTGTGGTGCCATGCTGGAATTGCTTTTTTCTGGCCCAGGGCCATTTTTTTTGCAGTGAAAATGCGTGGAACCAGTGCCAGAGAAAAAGGCACCAGCACTGCATTGGTGGAAATGAGGCAACTGAGACAAGTTACACGAAGAGCTCCAGGGACGGCAGATAAATGGCCTTTCTTCATTCTGTACAAAGCCACCCTCACCTCCCTGGGTCCGCAATGATAAAATTTGCAGATGGGGAGGGATTATGAGACAAAAAGCATCCCGTATTGGTTCAAAATGGGAAACAGCATTTTATTTTTTCAAGATGATCACACAATATATGGAATAGGTGCAAACTCTAATCCTCACATTTCCCGAAAAGACTTAATTTCACGACTGCACTTAAATGTTCCTTTGGCACAACAACAAAAAAAAAATTTTTAATCTTTTTTTTACAGTATATCCATGGTTTTAGGCTATAGCACCAGAGGAACAAAAATCTTCAAGGACCCGAATAACTTTCTGTTCTGCCTGCTGAACTAAGACAATCGGTTCTGCAGCCTTATCATCAAAACCGAAGGGTCAAAGAGGAGCTTTTTTCCCCAGGTCATAAGACTCCTAAACCAGGACAAGTCTGTGGCCCTAGGTCTCCACCATACTCTACAGTGACTGTAGCACTTACATAACATGTACGAGTGCCCATAATCTTATGAGTACTGTTTTAATTCAGTCCCTACTGTCCAAATTGTTGGTATGGGACCTTCAAAAGCCCTGTCCAGCTCTCCTAGAGTAACTGCCTGTCTCCTGGAATCTCCTCCATACCCTTGAGACTGTGCCGGGAGACACAGAATATCTTCTACCAATGGCAAGTTGGACTACCTGTGCAACCTCTGTAGGGTCCAGGTATCTCCTCATGCCATCACTGACCAGAGCTAAGTGAAAACTAGTGAAAAAACAGCCAGAAAAGATGAGGAGGGGAAAATGTCAGTGGCCCCCACATGTTAAAGCATTCCTGTTTTGGGGGTCGTCTCACTGTTGCCCCCTAGTGCACCTGATGTTAATTTACACAGTCATAGAATGTGAAAGAAGTTGCTGATGCTGCAAAAAGAAACAGTGTGTTGTGCCAATTTCACTCCAATACTGCTCCCACTACGATTCGTGCCCAAATTTACCTAGAATTCATCTGTACAATTATCAAGACTGTTAAACAAATTGGCTGAGATGGAATTCGCAAAGTATTTCACAAAGGAAACTGATAAATTATACAAGTGTTATTTCTTTATCAAATGTATAGATGGCAATAATGTAGTCAACAACAACAATGTGGTGAAACTGTTTCAGTGAGTAAAGATTCACTTTGGAATCACTTTTCTCAGAAACATGAGTGTGCTACGCGAACAGGTGGAAGCCAGAGCAAAACGTGAGCAAGTTTTATATGGTTATTGCGTATCAAGTCTATAAAGTAAATTAAAGTATAAACGCATTTAAAGTAAATTTTGGTAATAAAATAAATTTTTGTCATTCAATTTTTTTAATTTCACGTAATTAGATTCAGCAGCAACATAAAAAAATTAGGAATTTGAAACGTGAATGCTTATTCTGTATTTTCTTTAGGTTACGAAGCCCACTGATTCTTTTATTTTTAAGCCTATTTTTGTGTGAAATGCTATTACCAAACGTGTCCGTTGTTGCCTATATGTTGCTTAAAAATAAATGTCTTCTGAGTGGCAATGTTGCCGTTGCTCATATTTCTTTATTGTATAAGGCTTCAATTTAAGGTGACATTTGTTAGGTATGTAGACTTGTCCCTCTTTTAAATTGGAGTGAGCGTGAAGCGATTTGACTGGAACAGGAGTAAATTTTAGTGGAGCGAGGAGCGGTGTTGTGCGGAGCGGTGTTGTGCGGAACGGCTTAGTGCGAATTAGAGCGGAGGAGTGGGCGGAGCCAACAGCCTCGTGAGCAAGGAGCGGAAATTCTCACCGCTCCACTCTGCTCACATGTTTTGGTATATTTAAGGTGTATACTCGTTACTGTGTACAGTAGGTTTTTTTATATATAATTTCTTTTTCTTGGAGCCGCTCTGTGGTTCATCCATCTTTTTCTGTCCCTCTGCCCCTCCATAACATTGGGTGAACACTGTCCTCCAATGGTTCATTAGTCCTTGACAGTTACTCCTGTTGGATGTGGTCCGTCCTCCATGGTGGAATGCTGAGATTACTCTGGATACTGTGGCTCTCAATACACCAAAAAGGTTTGCTGTTCTAATCACAGATACACCGGTGAGACACGCGCCAACAATTTACAATTTCAGTTTACAACAATTCTTCTTAACTCTGACATGTATCTCATTATGCTGTGTGGAATGCAATATTTTATGTACAGCTGTGCTATTGCTCTGCTAATTCAGCCTTCACACTCTGCTGTTACTGATGGAATGTGCAATCAGTGATGACTGGCTACTAGTCTGTGCATATACAGGCATGAAACCTCAAACACTATTAAGTGGGTGTTTTAGTTTCATTGTCCAACCCATGTAGGTGTCTTAAAGGCAATGAATTGGGCTCTCAAACTGTGACTAACTTGACTGACATCAGGGCAGGACAGAAGTAGGCTATATTACGATCTCCTCACTTCTGCCGGACCATCAGCTCCTTAAGTTAGAGATCCTGTGTGAAAATGAGGATGAGGTGCAAGTAATCAAAGACATCAAGAGTTATATACAAAGTATGAAAGTTATTTGACTCCAAAACTGCTACACACTGCCACTGATCTCAACTCCTGTTATAATGGAGTACACATGGATGAACAATTGCTTGAAGTCACAAAGTCAAAGGAGAATTGATGAAACAAAAGAGGATCAGACTCAAGGGGAGGGACTGCAAGGTCTAAAAAGAAAAATTCTTGTTGGCTTTCTCTTCAGAGCTAAATATCAAAAGGATTGCACCAATGTCAGAGTTGTAGCTGAACTATTACCTTACTTCGAAGCAGTGACTTCTGGTCACTACTCCTGCCATGCCACCTACCATGTTTCCCCTAAAATAAGACAGGATCTTGTATTAACTTTTGCTCCAAAAGACACATTAGGGCTTATTTTTAGGGGATGTCTTATTTTCCCATGTACAATAAACTACAGAAAATTTACCGGTATTCATAAAAAAAAATCCACATTTATTCAAATACAGACATATCATCTTCTAACCATATCATTCCATGTAAAAAATCTAACGGTATATTTATTTATGAACATAAATACACTGTGTATACCTTTATTCAAATATAGTCATGTCATCTTCTGGAACATCATCATAATTCTCCAAGCTCCAAATTACATCCTGAATATCTTGCAACTCAATTTCCTTTAGAACCAGAATTTCCTTTCTTTTTGCAGTCATCTTGTCTGGGGGGTCAAAATATTATTGTTTACATAATCACATGTCATTCTAGTTATCGTACAATCACTGTTGCCAACTCCTCAGCACATTATTTAGCATTTTTTGTCTTTCAAATTAATCAAATAAAAGACTGATTTTCGGTAATATATTTCCTCTTTGAAGTTTTCCTTAAAATATTAAGATATTGTCTCGTCCCGTACTCGCGAACCGAATATCGTGTCTCCTTTCGTCGGCCAAGTATATCATTAAACCCCTAATTACGAGCATCCTGAAAAATCATACTAGGGTTTATTTTCGGGGTAGGTCTTATTCTCAGGGAAACACGGTAGGTATCATCATAATATCGTATCGGGAGGTCATTAGTGATTCCCATCCCTAACGTGCATGTGTCTGTTCCAGCTTTCTCTGTTCTATCCCCGTGAGGGCCAGGAGATTGCTGGGTCTCCTGCACCCTCCTTCCCTACCTGGTCAGTAGTTTTAACAATCCATGCCCATCCATCATTACCCCATCATTATTCCAGTATATTTCAATTTCAACTTTATTTGTATAGTGCATTTTCACAACATTGTCTCAAAGCACTTTACATCAATCCCGTCCAAAGTCTCCATTGAGCAAGCCAGAGGCAACAGTGGCAAAGAAAAATCTCCTAAAAGGAAGAAACCTTAGGAGGAACCAGACTCAAAGGGGGAGTCTCCTGGGGCTGGCAGGGAAAGTCAATTGATCAAGATGGCAAAGTTCCAGTTCACATTTTCCCAGTCTTAATATTTGACTCACAGAGCACGGGGCAGGGAAGTGATGACAGGCAAGTGCTGGAGCTGCTTAAGATGGCAGGGTGAAAAGTGTTACAGAGAAGACACCACAGGTATAAGGGCGAGAAGGCCAGAAGATAGGCACAGGTAGTGCAGACATCACAGGCAGCAGAGCAAGCTGGATATCTTGAAAATTTGGGGTCTCCAGGCAGCACTTCAGAGGAAATGCCTCCCCATCCTGTGTTCCGTAGTCTGATCATTATCCCTTGATTGTGTTGGCGGTCTCCCAATCTTTACTTGCCTGAACTCCAAATAACGTTCCCAAACGAGGGTGAATTGCAAAGAGCTGGGTCTTGTCTTGCTGTCCTCACTAGCCGACAAAACAGAATGATCAGACTCCGCAAGCTACCCAGCCCTTCCCCTGTCCAATGTCTCTCTCTGAGCACTCTAGTATGGAGTGACTGCATTCTCTAAGTTTAGGGAGCTGTAGGACAGAACGGCCAGTTCCCAGAGAGAGATGCGGTGGATACCCTGGCTCCTGACTGCTGACCAAACATGTACTGCTGTTTAGCATGTAACTGGCTGCGCTGAAAGAAGCCATGGTGCATCTCTCCCTGGAGAGAATGGCCGATTTTCAGGAGTTGTGGGAACACATAGGAACCCTCTCAATTTGGGAAGTCCTCAGGCCCTTCAGGGGGAGGTGAATATGCCTCTACTGAGTCCAGACTACAGGGACCTGCCAGGGACCAAGTTTTCTGGCTTTTCCTCAGGTCCTGCAAATGTCGTCAGGATTAAAACACCCAAGGTGGAGCCTGCTGGCTTCCTGCTGTTCACTGCAAAGGTTGGGCCTGCCGGCTCCCTTCCGCTCCGCTGCCCTGTGCCACAGCTCCCTTAATGAGCCCATCCTCAACTCTGCTGTACCCCCCAAGGCTGTCCTTGCTTCTGCTGTGGTTTGAGAGGCTGTCCTCACCTCGCCTCCAGAAATCATGGGAATCCTGGTTCTCATCACCTCTCTGCCCGTGTCCCTGGTTCCTAACTCAGAGTGGGCCTCTCTCCCAGTGTTCCCCATTCCCCGCCTAGTGAGGGCACCACTGCCCAGGTGTCAGACGTGCAACCCAAGAGGGGCCACACTGCCTGTGCCTGGGCCCATAGCAGCTGTGCCACCCAAGCCTGTCCTGAGTTGACTCACATCCATCTGACATGAGGCCATGCTTCCAACCAAGACACCACTCTGGGCAGTGCAAGCTGCTGTGTCTTGCCTGCCATACTGCTGGGAACCCTAGTAGTTTGAGCAGGTATGCCAGCTTCACTCGGCACACCTCAGGTGTCCTGGCTTTCTCTTGGTTACCACCAGGTGCCCTGGCTTCACCCTGCTCACCTCCAGGTATTCTGGCTTCACCCTGTTTGCCTCCTGCCGTCCCAACTTCACCCTGCTGATCTCCTGCCATTCCTGCGGTGCCCACCTCATCTCTTGACATCCCTCCATCGCCTGCCTCCCCTGGTTCCTCACCAATCTCTGTCTTGTCCCATAGTTCCTCACTGCCTGCTGGCTTCCTGTCTGCATCTTCCTCATCTGCTCTGGCAGTGTTGCCACCCTCTTTATCTACTGACACCTCGTTGCTGCACTCCTTCCCTGTTGACACCTAATTGCCACCTACCATCTCCCAACACCTCCCTGGTAGTACTTTCAGCTATCCCATCTGTGCCTGCCTAAGCCACCATCTCACTGGCTCCTCCTAGTTACCCATTGGTGGCCTCCTTGCCACCTCCAGATCCCCCGTTGGCAGCCTCCTCACTTCCTCCAAGTCTTCTGTCAATGGTCTCTGCAACAGCTCCAGGTCTTCCATCAGCAGCCTCCTCGTCCCCTTCTGGTTCACCATCAGTAGCCTCCTCACCACCTCTAGGCTCCCCGTTGGTAGTCTCCTTGCTGACTGAAGACTCCCCTTCTGTGGCCTCATCATCACTTCTTGGTTCCTCATTGGTGGCTGCTGGACAACATCCAGGTGGCCTCTTGCTCCTGGCCCTGTCCTTCCAGCACCAGGGAGTCTGGTATGTTTCCTTGGTTTCCTGTTGTGGTCTGCCTGTCTTTGTTCCCCTAGTCCTTTTATTCTGTGTCCCCAGTGCTGCATCTCCTGTCCCACCCATAGCGGTGCCTCTGAATGTCTGGAGTGTACACCTCAAGGTGGGGATGGGGGTGTTATATCACGAACTGCTCAGGCCTGCCCTGTCCTAGCCCTGTGAGGACCAGCAGTGGTACTGCTGGTTCTCCTGCACCCACCTTCCTTACTTGGCTAATAGTTCCCCAGCCCAGTCATCATCCCCTGTTCATGTTAGTTGCTTCCCATCCTGTTCCTGCCTGTACCCCAAATAAAGTTCCCCAGTCAGGATGAATTGCGAAGAGCTGGGTCCATTCTTGCTGTCCTCACTCGCTAACGTAACAGAATGACCGGACTCTGCAAGCTACACAGCTCTATCATAATATTTTATGGAATTAGATAATGTAAAGAATTACATTATCAAATAAATCATGAATATTCATTAGAAAACATTGAAGTGAAAACCTTAAATGATGGAAGTGTTTTTGTGTAAAATCTCAGCTAAAAAGACAATATAAAATTTAGTTTGATAATTATTTCATTTAACCCTAAATGACTACAAATGGAACTCTCAGTGTTAAACAAAATCTATACTTAAAGCTTGGGGAGACTAAATTTTAAACCACTCCTTTTATTTCAGAGCATTTTATTTTCAACTGCAAAACCCTAATCTCCAACCATTGCTCATGCAAGTTCATTGCATGTCACACAGGATACACGTACACCCTACAGATGATTTACAAATGCCAGTCAGCCTAACTGCATGCAAAGGGTGGTGGCAGAACTGAAACACTCACCACCCTACTAACCGATCAAGTGTTTCTCTATTTCATAGATCATTGAGCTTCAACAACAAACAATAAAATTCTGACCTAAAATAAATTTCTGTCAATCACCCGATAAGTTCCAACCACTCTACATAAAAGGGATGTTATCTCTTGCATCTTTTCTTCATATAAACTTAATTCTGACTATGAGACTATAATGGTATGTGTGATTCTTGCAATCTTTCACAATATTTATAGGTAGGTACATATCAGCATCAGTAAACAAGAACTATAACTTTTAATAACCTTTAATCGGCTATTTTGGCTAAATTACAATTTAAAAATAAGATTTTTTTTAATCAAACATTAAAAATAACACGCATTAACACTGATGAATCGCTATATGTTCTCATAATATTGCAATTAAGGTGTTCATACATTACTTAAGTGTAAGTACTGAATCGTAATCAAAAAACGTAGGTTTCACTGATTAATTTGTTTGGTACAAAGTATAGACAAAAAGTTTAAACGAGAGAAAATGTCAAAACAGGCAATCCAAATTTAACTGTCCAAGGAGATAAACAAGGTTAATTTTAGGATGGTGTGAAATGGTATGTAGTGTTATCATTAAAAGAAAAATAATACATTGCCACCATTAATGTGCTGATATATACACACACAAAATGAAACATCCTAGTAACAATATCAATATAAAATAGTATTTCCAACACCTGTTCACTCCTGTGGTATATAACAGGAAATAAAGACGCAGAAATGTTTATCATTAAGGTTAAAAAGCAAATATTAATATTTAAAGAAAATAACAAATTTGTAGTTATTTTTTCAACACAATTAGTTTGCGAAATGTCAGGAAAAAATAAAAACACTGTTTTGACTCCTATAAATTATTCGATTTACATATTTTTATTCATACCGAGTAGGACTAAATAGTTAAAATAATAATGGGGAATGAAAAGTAATATGATATGGTGGTATTATCTCCTTTTATAAACTTAGTAATTAATTAGATGAACACAAGAAACAATGTTCAAGTAGGTAATTTAATTACGTTACGCGCTGCATATCTGCGTTCATGGCTTTTCAGAAATAACTATGAACCTCATGTGAGGACTTTCTAAACGCACTTGCATCATGGCCCAAAGCCGAAAAATATTACAGCCACCTACTCCCAGATAAATATATAGCAGCGGATGTTCCGTATGAACAGACCCGCATTTTCGACAGCCAGGCTGCGTTACACACCAAGCTGCCTATTACTTCTGCGTACGAATCGACAGCTTTCGAACCAAGAGAAGTGCTGATATGTGTAAATATTTAAAGATGATATTACCTTTTGCAAAGCGCTATTTTACCGGAGGGCTCGTTCCATTCCATGGCTTGCGAGTGAAGATAAATCACGAGAAAAAAAATTAAATCCCATTTGGTTTAATCTCCAGTGATTCCCTAAAAACCGAGTGAGTGCTCGTATAATCTTGGACTGTTAGATGGCAAGATAACTGGGATGCAGTAAATCGGGAGTGGGTATTCGTTCAACCTACTGTTTTGGTGAGGTGAGCAAGCATTCAGGTATTCAAGTCTTTCCGTAGAAAGACGGTTGAATTGCAAGCCCTGGTACGATCTCCTGGTACAGCTTTCAGCTGCCTTCGCAGCATCACTGGAACATACCATATGGGACTGGGGAGAAGGGGGTGTGGCACCGGGGAATCCGGCTCCTCACAGATTGGATGGCGAGGTTGCCAGAAGTTGGGGAAAGGAATATTTTATCAAAGGAAATTAAATATGGGAAAACACAAAAACGCAAAAGAGACTGCGTTTTTTGAATCGACACAGAGATAGAATACATTTAATTGTACGCTGCCCTGTGCTCCCAAGGATAGGCCTGTCAAAGGCTCCAAGCTCGTGACCACACTTTTAACCATAAGCAGTTTGAAGACGGATGAATGCAAAGATAAGGGTATTTGATTGCTCCAGCATGGTAGTCTACTGAATGGATGCAGGGCATCATTAACTGGACACAACCGCTATGGGTAGCTTGCAAGACAAATGATTTTGCATAAACAATTGCTATGGGAATTGTTAATCAATTTAGCCAATGCTTAAATTATTTAACTGCAATTATTCTGTTTATGTCAAATATGACCAATGATTCTTCTTCTTAGATGGTACAAAAGATTACCCTGTAATGACAATAGAATTGTTTGGCTCTTTTTTGTGAATTGTTTATTTATTGCTACTTTAGAACAAATCAGCATAATAAATTCTGCCCTTTAGTATATTTGTACTTTAAAAATATTTTTTTATTATTTTACCACACAAACATTTTACCACAGCTGACTCCCAAAAATTAATTCTGTTGAAAAATTAAAGCTCTTTCTCTTTCTTATGAGTCAAAATTTAGAAACAATGTTCAACAATGCTATTGTTACAATGTAATATAGCTATTGTTCTTACTTTTGTGCTTTAACTTATTATAGCTTCATTTGTTTATTTACTTTGCTTAGTATGACAAATAAAACGTACAGAAATTTTGATATGTATACAGTACCATCAATGTAACTATTGCTGCACAAGGAGAGGATCCAGCTGACAGACCAATAAGTTTATTTCCAGGCTAGGTGCCCAATGGCAGGCAGAGGCTTGAAAAATAGGTAGATGTGAGTGATGGCAAAGAAATTCAAATTGTAATTGAAAGACATAATCGAAACCCCCCCCCCAATAGCATGAGTACAGGGCAAGTACCCAAACTCAAAATGCCAGACAGAGAACAAGGAAGCTGTGAGAGTGGGAGTCATACAGAAAAGGATAATCATAGGATCAGACACTCAGTGTGAGGTAACATTCAGAATTTCACAAAGGGCATTGGTTCAGACATGGGCACTAATTTCTGAATTAGTTTTTTTTTAATAATGAAAAATCAGGAAGCTCATTTTAAAAATCTATTCTTTCACTGCTAGAACATTGCTGCATACATGTAAATCACGTAATGTTTAAATTTGGTCCTCTTTCCAGGATGAAAAAAACAGTATGTGAAGGTTTGGCCCGTGGTGCAAGTGCAGGCAGGCCTGCAGGAGCAGGTGCAATAAGCTGCAGTGCATTTCTGGAAATGCCAAATGAAAATTCACTGGAAATCCATGAAGGTGAATGCTCTCGTCTCCACTGTGACAACTCCAATCAAAAACAAAGCAATGAAAAACAATGTCCTGTGTTTGTCAGCATGTAGAGAAAAAAATTAAACTCCCACCAGAAGTGTTCAGTGGTCCTCCAGCTACTATCTTAAGACGGGCTGCAAGTTTGACAGGGCAGTCAGTCCTGTTTCCAGGTAATTGTTTACTTCTATGGACCAGCCTTTTATATTGTCTCTGATTATGCCAAGGCAATGCTATCATATGATACGTGCAGGTATGTTATGGCTTTCTCTAATATACTGCGATTTAAAATAATTACATTAAAGCTATTCAATAACATTAATTTAATACTAATCATGCCCATTATACTAGAGTCTGATACTATGTGTGGGCTCATTTTTTTTCTTGAAATTCAAGCTTTGTGCTTTTGACCTCTGTGAACTTCTTGTAATAATAAGGCTTGTGTTTTTTTCCATTATTGGCAAAGAAATGCTTAGATAGGGAATAAGACCACCTTGTGCCAAGAAGCAGGTCATTATTCTTCTTCTTGTCAAGGAACAAATTATACCTTGCTTCACTCAGTAGAACGAAGGTGAAATTTTTAAACCATAAAACTTTCATGACAAGTAGGTACTCAGTAGCTGAGCAGGTCTGTTGGCTTGTAGTAAAGTCTAAAGAAGGCCCATCGTCCTAGGTATGGTGAAAATATGCATAGTTACATCTACATACAGTACATATATATTATGTCAACACATAAATATTTCCATGGATATATTCTATATATATATATATATATATATATATATATATATTGAATATATCAATGGAAATATTTATGTGTTGACAAGGCAGAGTACAACATAGATAGGGTGCCAGTCCATTGATTTTGAAGGCATCACTTGGAACTGTTACCTGCTTGCTTGTGCATCTCTCATGTACTACATGGTCAAAATAATGAAGAATGTGAACACCCAAACATCACAGTCATATATCTTTGTTGAACATCTCATGCAGTTGCATGATGGGCAATTCTGATTTACCCCTTTGATGTTTGATGGAGTTGAGTCCAAGGCTCAGGCCAGGGCAGTGAAGTTGGTCACACCATACCTGGCAAAACCTTCCTGTGTGGACCTCAATTTGTGCATGGCTGTTTAAACAAGAAAGGTCCTTCCTCGAAATTTTGTCACAAAGTTGGAAGTACACGATACTCTAAAATGTCCTTGCGTGCAGTAACATTAAGATTTCACTTTATGGGAACTAACAGACCAAAACAACAAAACCAGTCTCAGACCAATTATGCTCCTCCAGCGACTATTACGCTTGGCACTATGCATCTGGACAGGTAGCTTTCTCCTGGCATCTGCCAGATTCTAATTCATTTCATCAGACTACCAGATGGCGAAGTGCGTTACATTAAAAGAATGCATTTTTATCTGTTTCCAGAATGGCAGAATTCTTCACACCATTCCAACCAATACTTGGCATTGTACATGGTTACATGGTGCAGTGCTCAGCCATAGAAACCCACTCTCACAAAATCCCCGATGTGCTGTTCTTCTGGTCATACTGCTTCCAGAGGTCATTTTGATCTTCACTATAGTGCCAGTTATGGACCAGGGTATCTCTTACAGCACCAAAAAAAAAAAAAAAGATTTCAAAGAAAGTTGGTGGAAAAGGCTTTGCCTCATTTATCCATACATTTTAGAATAGTGATACTTTATCAATCCCTTTGTGAAGGTTTGGTTTTCGCTTACCCCTTCTTGCTCTCCATGAGACACACAAACAGGTGAGATTAAGCTTGGGGGTTACAGCACTGGATCAGCCAGCACACAACGGCCGGGCCCATGGGCAGGTAACTACTTTGCCAAGGCCAGGACTCAAACCAGTGACCTCCCAATCACAGGAACAGAGGCTTAGCCCGTGAGCCAAACACTGCCCCCATTTTCACACTGCTTATCCTGCTGACGATCATGGGGGTATGGAGATGGATCGGACACAATCCAGGTTTGCATCCATTTTTCCCCAAATTTTTTCATTTTTTACAATCATATATTATAGGCAATTTAGACATGCACATTAGCTTAACTGCATGCCTGTGGAATGTGGGCTGCAACCAGAGTGCCCAGGGAAAAAATATTTTACAGTATATTATATATGCAGTATGCTATTTTTCCTGTTTATGCTACCACTTATGTTCTTGTCCAATGCAGAGAAATTTGTAATTCTGAATAGTGACTGACTCTGCAAGTGAATGTAAATTTGTATTAATTATCTTAGCTGCCCTGGAATTTCCCTGTTTTGTCTTCTGTGCCAAGGACAGACTACAAAAATGAATGGGTATAAAACAGATGCGCGTTCTCCCTGGTTCGTGAGGCTTCCTCCCGCTAATCCAGTTTGCCCCCACAGTCCAAAAGCATACTGAGGCTAATTGGAGTTACAGAACCAAAGTGCCCATAGGTGTGTCTCTGTGAGTGTGTCCTGTGATTGGTTGTTGCCTCATCCTAGCCTCCAGGATAAACTACAGTCCCCCACAACCCTGAGTAAGATAAGCGGGAACAGAAAATGGATGGATGGATGTCAGTAATGGTTTAGTTGTGTTACACAGTACCTCTACACATACTGTATAAATGTATACTTTAACTAGTTCTCATACCACTAACTATTTAACCTTTGCTTTTCCTTTTTCTTTCTGGGTAATGTGTTGTGTCAATGTTACATAGATATTGTAGAAATCTCATTCCCTCTCATGATGGGTAAAGACGCGCAGGGGGCGGAGCTATATGGTATAACCTGGATTGGTGCTGGTTATTTAGAGGTGAGTTGAGAGTGGGGGGAACAGAGTGAAGTTCCAGATAGGGGGGTAGATGAGCACAGGTAGAGGCAGGCATGGGGTTTGTGATCAGCCAACTCAGGGGGATTAGCTGTGAGTCCTGCCCAGTAGATGGAGGGCTGCACCCCACTGAGGCGATCACAGTGCCCAGCCCAGCTCCCAGCATGGATGATGACACTGTTCTCCCAATCAGGGCAATGCAGCTGCAGGAAAAGGTCAGCGTGTCGCTACCAGGCAAGGAGATCTCCTCGTCTTCCTCAGCCTGCTGGGAAGTGAGCCGCCCCTGCAGCGGCCAGCACTGTGCCAGACACACCGGGTGACAGATCTGACTGCCATTCATCTGGGCCTGACGCCAGCCGAAGAGTTTGCACCTCCCCCGCAAAGGCCACATACTGTAACCACGGGGGTCATGGGTGATGATGGGGTCAGATCATTGCGGGGAGGTGGGGGGGTCACCCATGATGGAATTTGTCAAGCGGGGGGAAGGGGGGAGTCCCCAACGATAAAATTTGCTGAGTAGGGTCCGGATTAAATTCATCATGCTGCCCAGATTTATCCATGTCTCCTACTGTAACCCTGCAGGAAATACTGTGTTGCCTAGTTTTTTGCTTATTTTATGCATTATTGGGAAGAGGTTTCAGTTCATATGCACAATCAAAAAATGTATTAATTAAGTTATATTTTAGTGCATGTATGAGTGACTGATGTGTGTGTCCTATTGGTTGGCAAACACAGGGTTGTTCCCCTGCACCCAAAGTCTCTGGGATAGCCCCCCCACAACCCTGAACAGGACAAGTGGTTTCAGAAAATGGATGGAAATTATATTTTGTTTTACAGAGTTTAATACAATTGGAATTGTAAAATTCCAAAATATAACTACATTGTTCATAAGTAAATGACTATTGCAATGTGAAACGATGGAGCATTTTACTGTCTGAAAAACAGGCCATTAAGGTTAAACTGGAGGCCACACACACACACACAGACACACACACATATATATATATATTCTGCTGAAGAATGTCACTGCCACTACCATGGAGGGGTGGACCTGGTATGCCAGAATGTTTAGGTAGGTGGTACGTGTCAAAGTAACTTAGACATTAATGCTAGGTCCCAAAGTTTTCCTGCAGCATCGGCTTGCCTCCTTCCTGTAGTGCATTCTGATGTCATGCATCTAGCCGTCCACATGATGTAACAGAAAATGTGACACATCAGACCAGGCCACCTCTTCTTCCATGGCTTGATGGTGCAGTTCTGACAGTCATATACCCACTGGAGGCACATTTGGTGGTGGGAAGGGGTCTGCATGAGCACTCTAACCATGCAGCAAGCTGTGATGCATTCTGTGTTCTGACAGCTTTCTGTCAAAGCCAGCATTACACACATACAGGTTTGTAATTATATCTTTGTGGGGACTCTCCATTCATTTATATGGGAAAAACTCTAACCCCACCATGATGACCTTAACCCCTACTCAGCCCTAACCTAACTCATAAGTAACCAAAACAAATGTTTTAGTTTTTTTGACTGAATTCAAGTTTTATTATGTTGTGAGGGACATTTGATCCCCACATTGTAGTATAAACATAATCCACACATACACACAAACACACACACACACACACACACACACACAAAAGACACACTTGCGTCTATATATTGAATTCCCGGAAGGTGTCTCTGAAGCTTTGATTACATCACCTTAAAGTTCCTTTGAAAGATATAAAATTGTCCAGGTTCAGTCCAGTTCCTCTTTCAATCACCCCAGCCAGCGGTTGATGATCCCAGACAAGCCCTGAAACTATTGTGGAAGTTTTCTAAATCATAAGTCAGACAAGGAGATTAGCTGGGTAGATATGGAAGCCCTTTATTGCATGCAAGGTAGACAGTATCATACAAAGGTTCAACAGGAAGAACTCATCCTTATAGGTTGCTAGGTGAAGATTATATTTTCTCTTCAGCTATTGGTCCAGCTATTGAAGAGCTTGACTACAGCCTTAGATGTAAGCTTTTTCTTAGAATTCTTTGTTTGCCCCTGTGGTTACAAGGTCACCAGGCATCTCGACCTATATGGCTACCCCTGATTCTTCAAGGGTTTTGCTATTCTTCAAAGGATGTGATTATTTTTCTTCACTACAGCAATAGGGTCATGAAGAGGTTTGAAACAGCTACAAAAACAATGTCTGCAAAAATCTATGAATCTTGGAAACAGTTTTCTGTAGACATCTATATTTAGATGCAGTGTTTGTAAGAGTATATGGAGCGTATGATGTACACAGCATCACTTAAAGCTAACCAATAATGCGCAAATTTCTTCTACCTAGCTTCATGAAACAGAATCAATATTAGTTACGATTTTATTTACTTCCAGGCAACGACGTGTCAAAAACAAAAACTCACATAACACGATATTGGGTATTCATTTTATTAAAAGTAGATGTAATTTTTCGCTGTAAGAATATCAGCTTTCATGGATCTATTCTATTGTTGTCACCTCCATATCTGATCAACCCCACAGCTGATTTCCAAGCCTCCAACGATCATAAACAGTATACTGACCAGCTGCACTTCAGGGGTTAGCTAACTGATTTAACCTGTGCTTTTGATTACCTGGATTCCTGATTCTTGCCAGTGTGGCTCTTTGGGTTCCCCCTTTGTTATCAACCCTTTGCCTTTACCTGCAGTTGTCTCTTTGGATTTCCCCTTTGCCGTTGGTTGCTTCATTGCTTTCCTGGTTTTGGCCCTGCTTGTTGACGACTATGATTTGAATCTCCTAATTAAACATCAATTTGCCCTGCATTTGGATGTCTTAAGTTTATCCATTACAACTGCGCCGTTCCGTCTACTCATCCAGCTTCCAGCCACTTTTCTTGGCCAGAGTCATAGGGTACCCTGGATAAGGAAATAGCTGTAAGCTATTTTAAAGAACTTAAACGTATTCTAATCATTTATAATGAGAGATCTTCTGAGTTTTTTTTTTTTTTGTAAAGTAAGTTTTATGTATTAACTGAAGGCCTGTCTGTACACAAAAGTGTTCAGATGCCATTTAACACACATCGCTGGCTGATATGATGTCCATGGGCAGACTGATCCACAGCCTTGGGGCAAACATGCTGTCAGCCCGGCTCATAATCTTGGACCTGGCAGTAATAAGAAGATCCTGATTAGAAGACCTGAGCATCTTGATTGCTTTGTATGGGGTCAAAAGATCACTGATAAAAGTGGGTGAGTGATTTTTAAGTGTATTGTAAGTAAATAAAAGAAACTTAAAATCTATCCTATATTTTACTGAAAACCAGAACAGGATAAATTCAAGCTGCTTTTATACAGGACTTTTAAGACCGATGGGCACACCAGTGATCACTAAGCGATCACTACGCAGGTGGTAAGGTTAATCAGCATAGTTTCAGAGAAGACACGTGCTAAAGTGACAAAAATGTTTTAAGTAATCTTTAAGCTACATCATAAATGACAGACATATTGTTAACACAAAAAACAACAAGGATTATAGACTATTAAAAAACTCACTGAATCAACCTCCTTGATACCCATCTGCTACAGCCAAAATCATGTCCAACATTCATGGAGTCGTGGCAATAATATTTATTTTACTGTAAAATTGCTGCATTGTTGACACTTACTGTGCCGGACTGTAATACGTGTCACTCCTTATGTGATCTACTCAAACATAGTTTCCCTGGTTTATTTACATTTAGTTAGCTAAATTCACATTATGTGTATGTCCTTTCCATTAATACACTTTTGATTTCAGATATTTTAGGTACATTTTATTTAAAACTATTTCTTAATGTTGATTAGGGACACAAAAATTTTTTTTGAGTGTTGAAGACATGTAGGAAGAAAACCACTGTAACGCTGCACCAATTAAACATATCCAACATCTGAGCCTTTCAGTCACAATGCTGCGATCCACTGTAACAAAAGCCGCCCTAAAATAGAAGAGTATCAAAATACTGTGCTAACCAGAATCAGCACTCATAAGGATATTAGTAAAAACCCTTAAAAGAGAAGATGCGATATTATGTCTCTCATGGAAACCAAATTGGAATTTATCAAAAATATCTTCACTCTCCATGGCCTCTCACAATTGTCCTGCTACAACCTTTTCTCTAACTATGGATATATGTGGAAGTTTGGAGATAAGTCTGTAATTGTTCTAGAGGGATGGATTGAGTTAAAGCTTTTAAGGAGTGGTTGAATGATAGCATTTTTTAAGTGAGCTAGAAACCAACAGTAAGGGAACAATTAATAGTGTTAAGTAAAAATGGACCAATGGCTTCCTAACCATTTTTCAAAAGAGGTGTAGCAATGCCTGGGGATGGGGGATAAAGATGGAGGCATCTGCTAAACAAGATCATGAGGGAAATGTGTGACCATTCATTTACAGCAGCCAGACCATAATCAGTCATCAGGAGAAGACTGGAGAGGGCAAAATACCAGACCCAGCATCAACAGTTTTGCTCATAAATAAGTAAGAGCCAGCTGAAAGAACTGGTGGTTCAGGAGACAATTTATAAAATGAATGAAATAAAATCTTAGGATTCCTTTGCTATTAGAGATGATACTAGAAAATAAAGCATCATTCATTGTAACTGAGCAACAGGTCTTTTAGGTGGAGATAGAGGACATGCAGTTCAGTAGTTTTCCATGATCTCTCTACTTTTCTACATCGCCATTTAAAACAGCAAATGTTTTCATATAACGAAGGAATGCAATTTATTGCAGGAATAAGTCATACTTTAAAAGGGGCAATTTATTTTTGAATTGCAAAGAGCATTAAAACGAGACAAGAATTTGGAAAAGCTAAGAGAAATTTGCCTGCAGAGCGATGATTAGGAATACGTAAATGGATTTCACATTTAGGCAGTGTCCGTTAAATAAAATGCATTAAAAAAAACAAAATCAAAAAAAAAAAATGAATCCACTGTGTGATCTTTGACATGGGTAGCGCCAGACACATGTTGAATAAAATTAAATGAACTTGTAAATTATCAACATGCACTGTGGCTTGGAAATATTTCAGATAGACAGACAGTCGTGTCATAGCTGTGACTAAATCATCACGGATGCCAGTATCTTGCTGTGGATTGGCGCTGTGACCCCAGCCTGGCCCAGATGTAGCAAGTCTATCTTCTATAGAATGAGAGTACTGGGCTTTTGTACGGGACTTGCTGGATAAAACTGAATTAGTGAAATTTTTATCTCTGTAGTAATTCACTTGGATTTTTGGTGTCAGTTTCCCATTTTTAGTATGTGGGGACACTGTCTCCTCATTAATACTTTGTTGGAGTCCAGAATCCTAGTTTTCAGCTTGTTAGAGTCTCGGCTCCTAGTCCCTAGTTACCTGAAGTCCTACCTCCCTGCTCAAGCAGAAATGTGAGAGCCATGTTTAAGTGGTTGTATTTTGCTGAGTAGTTTAGCAGTTTCTATCTAAACTTGCATCATTCCAATTTATGAGAATATGGGGCATTAACCAATGCAAATAAATATGCACACATAGAAAAAATATACACAAACACACATGCGCACACGCGCACACACACAAACAGGACTAATGTATGCTAAAGAGTGTGACACAGCAGTTAAATGAAGAAGGGACAGAAAGTATTGGGTATAACTAGCACTTAGCCTAAAAAAGCACTTATTGCATCATTACACTGCTGGCGACCCTAGAGCACAAAGGCGGCTCTTGAGTTTTTAAATGACGATGCAGATATCATGGCAGAGTAGTCAGGCAACGAGCTATGAAGGGCGTACTGGACAATGAGGAACAAACTGGGGAGTGAACACCACAGAAGGGAATATATGGACACATCTGGCATACTTACAGAAACAGCCATTTCTGAGGAATTCATAGCTTAGCTGTTAGAGATCTTGCTTACTTGCCCTGAATTCTATGTATACCAGATTTTACATCGTTTTGGCATCTTGCATTGTTTGAAGCAAGAATACTTTTATATCTTTGGATTTCCTGAGTTATTCTCTTACACTTACGCTCCCATTATTTTCATTTGATGAAGAAATAGCAATTGGAGGTCCATATGTGAAATATCCTCAGAGGAAAACAATAATCAGCATAATAAGCATTATCACTAAACTAGCTCTTTAACTTTCTCCTCTATGTAAAATGCCACCTTCCAGAGCATTTTACTGCTGATCATCTTCTTCTAATTCATTAAGAAAACACGTGTGCCTTGTGTTTCCTAGGGTAGGCCCCAGGCTTGCCAGAATACTGTATTGTTATCATGCCTCTAGGACTGACACACATATGCCGCTCCGCCCGATGGACAGATTGGTGTGTGCCCACTGTCGCATCGTAGACAGAAACCACCTGTCAAAATCCAGGACCGTTGTTTTGGAGAACATGCTGCTGCAGGCCCCCGGCCAGTACCACACACTGCCAGAGGCAAATGGACATCCTGTTACGTCCTGCACACCTGACCCTCCTGTCTCCTCCCTAACATGGTCCTGATGAGCCACAACTGCTGCTTGTTAGCCCTCATTAGCACTTGTATTTAAGTACCTGTTTGTCTAGTCAGCCCCAATCTAGTCACTGATGTCACTCCTCCTGTTAACTTATGTCCTTCCCTGTATTTGCCTTCTAGTTTTAACCCTTCACAGTCTTGTTTAATTTCCCCACACGTGTGTAGTTCCACAACCCCCTTTTATTTGCCTAAATGCCTGTTTCTGAGTCCTTCGTCTCACGACTCGTGACAGAATTACCAAACTCTCAAAGAAGCCCAACTCTGGTTACCTCGGTTCTGGTTTCCAGGCCTCCCTCCGTCCCATGTACCGGATCCCTCATGTTCCCCAGGTCCGGACATCAGCGAAGCCACCAGAGCCGTGGGATCCGCCGAAGGCACCTTGCCTGTGAGCTGAGGACTTCTCCTTCCTGGATGCCCACCTGGAAGTGGAGGTGAAGTCAGACACATGTTGGACAAGTTGGAATCAGTATCATTGGATATCTTTTTTTAGTTTTGAACTTTTCAGTACAGGTTTTTTTTGCATTTTATATACCTGATGATAGACTGGCATGTCCTTGTGACAGACTGGCATGTCCTTGTGACAGTCCGGCATGTCCTTGTGACAGACCGGCATGTCCTTGTAATAGAATGGCATGTCCTTGTGACAGACCGGCATGTCCTTGTGACAGACCGGCATGTCCTTGTGACAGAGTGGCATACCATAAAGCGTGAGCACTGGCTGTTTGCTGCCTGTGGGTTTCAGCTCTTCCTATTCCTATGATTATAACTAGGAAAAGCAGCTGGAAGATGCATTACTGAGTCGCCTTTTCAGACAGAAGATTCTCCTGCACGGAACTGACAATGACCCCTCTCACCTGGTTACTAATGAACTATTCTGGTCCCTTATTACATGCTGCCCTGCTATTTTATGTGCAACAACTCTAGATACTCAATTTGATCTGTGTGCACCTGATCTAACTGCCCCTGGCATTAGACCTTCAACATTAATGGAATTAAGCCCCCCCACTTGGATCATAACCTGTGAGAGACGTTTTATTTCTGTGACAAATGGAAATATAAGGTAAAAGTTACGAGCTATATACTCAGAAAAGCTCCAAAAATAATTACCTGATAAAACTTATGATACAATTATTTTAACTATATGGACACTAGTCGGGTAAACACCGTTACAATATAAACACTGAACACACTGAAATGGATTCCAGTGTGTTACAGGCACGTACTTATATAAACTAATTTCAAATAAATTTTAATAAATAATGAAAATAATATGTTTGCTCAGGTTCAGGTTCAGTGACACATATATGTAACAACAGAGGAAATCATAAAGGAAGCAAATACCAATTCATAGCATAGTAGATAGATAAGGGATTGATTGATTGATTGGTTGATTGATTGATTGATTGATTGATTGATGGAAGAGAGGAAACCACAAATCAGGGTCCAAAAAAGATTTGTGCTTAAATCGGAATTAAGAACAGAAGAAAATGTAGTAAACAAATTACAAATCTTGGGTTCAAAGTATGCTTATCTGCAACAAATTGGGTAGTTTGTCATTTTATCATCACTTCATGCAATTTTCCATTAGAAAGACCTTTATTGCTTAGAAAGACAATGAAATAGTCAAAACATTATACAATCTCTTATAGCTTTTATTTAGAAAGTTCCCATTGGGGATACCTAGAATAAATAATCGATTCAGTTCTGTATTATATGAGAAAACCATATACACCAAGTATAATCCCAACTGCAGTTTTACATTTGTAAAAGTTATCAATGTCCTTCAAACTTCTGTTATATCAGTTGCAAGCTTTTTTTTTTTGCAAATAAATTGAAGCTCATCTGTGCTCACAGAAAAAGCAAAGAATATAGCTTTGGACCTTCTAAAAATATTTTTTCAATGTCAGATAAAGAAGAATAAAATCACGCAGCTGCAGGGATCTGAAAAAAAAATTAAATTAAAAGTTAAATGTAGGACATAGGACATGAGTCATGAAATGCATTTTTTAATACTGAGAGTGCTGCACATGTCAAATCCAAGAGCTATGCTACCTGAGGTGAAATCTGGGTTATATCGGACTACAGGGAGGGCTGAGGAAAAAGTGCTTTCTAGTTAAAAATGAAGGGATCTATTCTCCCATGTGCATAAAGGCTGATTTATACACTACCGGCCAAAAAAAAAAAAAAGTCACCATTTGAATTTAAATCAGCAAATACTTAAGAGCCAATGACTGGATCATTATTACAGCTCAGCAACGTTATACAGCAATAAAGTGACGTTAGCTGAGTACCGGAATCTACTGGACGGCAAAGTTACCACTTCATCCATCATCCATGGATTTTTTCTTCCTTAATGGCATGGACATATTCCAGGATGACACCTAGGTTCATCTTGTTTAAACTGTGAAAGAATGGTTCAGGAGCATGAGGAATCATTTTCACACGTGATTTTGACCCTAGGGGCAGCATGGTGGTGCAGTGGTTAGCACTGTTGCCTCACACCTCTGGGACCTGGGTTCGAGTCCCCGCCTAGGTTCCATG
>JABFEB020000038.1:1771980-1795001 GCA_019775895.2 Stomatorhinus ivindoensis | reverse complement strand
GCGTGCGTGCGTGAGTGTGTGTGTGTGTGTGTGTGTGTGTGTGTGTGTTTATATATATATATATATATATATATATATATATATATATAATAGCTAATCATAAGTTACTTTATTCTATAACAGCGCTAATTAATAATCACATATAATTGCCATGGAAGTTGCAGTCATTTCCATAGAGTGAACACTTATGAATCACAAAGAAACCCTTGTGCATAAGTGAGAACACATTACAATGCATACATAATACATTCTAAAACATTTTCATCAAACCTCTAGAAACAGTTTGATAGGCAAGAATAAGAGCAATATGCACTCAGCTGAAAGGGGCCCATGAAATTTATTTAAAATTTGATTAAAAAAAATCAATAAACACCACATTTAAAATTTTCACGTGGGATAACAGATGAAATGGGGGAAATGTTTATAGAAAGTGCTGGGTAATGTGCAAAGCAGTGGGTCATATTCTGTACATCACAATGCCGTGAGACTCCATCCATCACTACCCTCTTAATATTTAAGCTTGTACTGTAGTTTAGAAACGTATTGTTAATAAGTCAAAATACTGCAAAAACAGAGGCACACAAAAGCCCTTTTTTAGCATGCTAAATGAAGCAGAAAGCAAAGGCAATTTAACAGACTCACACTATATATATAAAGTATGAAAGTGCACTGAGTAACAGTGAATAGAATAAAAGTGAATGGCAGACTACCAAAGAAGCAGGCCACTTTGACAACAGTTTGCACCAGCCATCAATAACAAATGAAATACAAAGAACTTCCCAAATAAAAAATACTGGATATTTAGGTTTTGGCTTTTTTATCTTTGCGTCCTGTTGGCTCTGAGGGTACATCTGCCTTTCTTTTGTGCACCTGAAAAATGAAATTTCAATATAAAATCATTATTTAATTATATTAGATATGTCTAATGCCACATATTAATAGTTACAGGGAAATATTGTCAAAGAAATTAATATAATGCAAAATATAAGGTATTAAAAACATACAGTTTGGGATTTGGGAGCCTTTTTCTTCTTCTCAGCACGTTCTTTCTCTTCAATCTCCATGTTTTCTTTTTCGATAAGTGAGATAAGGGTGTTGCAGCGTCTTTGGAGTTCCTGAACAGAAAGCATAGGTCATCAGTTTATTACAAAAATCTCAATTTCTGCATCTACGAAAGGTTTAGGCCTTGTACCCCAATGTTACTATGTACATCAAATGTTTCTGAAAATAAACATTTTATTTTTGATTAAAAAAATTTATTCATTCTACACCCACATAAGCAAAAAGAAACAAATAGGTCGAGAATAACTTCAATTTCAGCTGAATTGTACATGTAAATGATCATATTCTATTTCTAAAAAACAATTTTCAGAAATGACTATCAGTTCAAAGACTGCACATAACTAGATTGCCAATTACAGTACAAGTTCACCAGCTACCTAACTTTAAGACTGACAGACAGAGATCTGACAAAACGATTCTTGGAATAATCAAATAATGCTGTCACCCCATTAACAACAATAAAAAGTAATTAGATAGATAAAAAAAATATTCTCATCCTAGACCATAAGATTTTCTGTTTTATGGTTTAGTGTATTTTACATTCCATGCTGTATCAATTTAGCAGGTTTAGCATGCTTATTACCTTCTAATCAAGCCATGACTTTTTATCACAATCTAATTCAAATAATTTATAAATTGTTTCTTGAGTATAGCTGCAGGTTTTAAATCTTTCATCCAGATATAATACCCTAAATGAAGTTTAAATATATATTTTTTTCTGTATCCATACCATAGCTGTGCGAGATTTAATGAACCAGTCGAATCTAAACTGGGGTGCATTTCGAACACACTGTCGAAGTTCTTCATAAACATTCTCTTTATCAAAGCCCATTTTATGAAGCATGCAGATGAGGAATCTATCCTCCTCTTCTGTGTAGTTCTTCCCTTTGTTAGTACCATACTGTATCCTTAACTGGTGAAAAGGGGCCTTGTATCTTGCTATCTGAAACAAGATCATTTTTAATTAGGTGGACTGAACTGTATATATAAATTAAAATATAAGCATACATATACATCTTTAAGTTATTATGAAAAACATTATGTGAATATCTCGATTTTACTTTCAGAGAAAAAGGAGACAGCTATGAAAGCTGTTGTAGTTTACGGGATTAGGGACTGCCAAGACGCAGGGCGAACATGCAGGACCGCAGAGATTAAACAAGATAATTTATTACAACAGACAAAGAAGAAAATTGCAGCACGGAAGAGGAAACCAATAACAATTAGAAAATAATTAAAAAAAACAAATGAGTAGCAGCCAATAATGTAATAACTACCATTGATGTAAAAACTGCCAATAACATAATATTTCCATTCTTAATGTAAAAAAATGCTAAGGTAATAACCAACAAATATTATAACAACTTATGTTATGGGCAATAAGTTATTACACACACACAGAGTCATATAATCATATCTTTTTGGGGACCACTCATTCATCTCTATGGGAAAAATGTTAATGCTAACTATGACAACCTTAAACCCTACCCAGCCCTAACCATCACCATAAGTAGCCAAGCAAAATACAGGAGTTTTGAGTTTTTTCATTGCAGTCACAGGTTTTTATAAAATAGTTTTCCTATATGGGGACCAGGGAACTGTGACCCTATTGAAACACGTCCATGACATATTCTCTAATTTGTTCTCTAACACAATCTTTCTCTAATCTGTCAAGAAGCCCATAATCTCAAGGCGTAGTAAAAATATTGTCACTTTCATTGTGTTATTTGAAAGTTCCAGATTCCCTTTACGACATAGGAAAATAACCAGAATGGTGTTTTCTGTTTTAAGGCATTTGAGCATCAAATTGCCAATAAAACCCTTAAACTGAATCTGGGCCTCTTGACAAATTAGAGAAGGGTTTTTTATCTTAAAATAGGGAACATACTACAAGCTAAATAAATACATATCTGGAATCAGGCCAAAGACTTGTAATGTCCACAACTTTTTTATGTGTCTAGGTTCTACCATTGCAAAGATACGGGCACCTGAAATAGCTCACCAAGCATTTTTCAGGATCACGGAAAAAGCTTAGGGAATTTCACTGTAACTACTAAACTATATGAAATAGGCCAGAGAAATTCTAGATTTTTAATATGGGCTGAGGGGTCAACAAACTGCCACAGAATGGTTCAATTCTAATTCTAATTTAAGTGTGGGCGAGTTGAGTTGAGACAGAATGACCCATATGTCATTTATTTTAGTTTGTCAGAAGATTTGTTCATTCCTAAGTCAGTTAAAGGAGTTGTAATCCTTATCAAGGATTATCTATGGAAAGACATACTTAAAAACATTTCTTTCAGTCATGGACATGTATCAATAGGGGTCATAGTATTTTTTGATGTGATATAATGGGCAAGAATTTCATATGCATACGCAACAACTTGGAATTCACAGGTTAAATATAGTTCCCAGTAAAGTAAATACCTTTGCATCCAATGCTTTCTTGATACTAATTCTTCTCTGAATGCGGGCTTCACCACGTTCAATTTGGGCCATTATTTTCTCAATATCTTGCAGCTCATTGCAGCGCTCCCAAAATACAGCTTCAAAACACAGGCAGGAAATATAAAAACAATTGTTAAATATCACAGATTTTCCAAAGAAGCCATATTATTACATGTTCATTTTTAACCCATCGACAGTAGGAAAGTGTAATAATTAGCAATGGCACATTAATTATTTGCTCCTACCTGAATACTCAATGACCTCCTCAGGGCTTTTCCCTTCTACTTCACGTGCAATATTGTCAATGTCATCACGGCCATATTTCTCATTTGCTTTAATAAACTGATTGAAGTCACGCTTGTTCCAAGTTGTGAACCCCTACAAATAACATTTAATATTTCTAAAACTGTCCCATCCATGCTACATACACATAATCCATGCATATTCAAACACATTTAAGTTAAATAAACAAACCAGAACAAGAATTATACTTTGTATTAGAGCTGCATGATAAATTTTTTAATCATGATCTCGATTCATAATCTTATGCATTGTCATCGTAGGCTGAATCATGATCTCGATTCATACCCCTATGTGAATGCAATCTTGCATGACATGGATTCTGCCGTGTCTGCATTAGCAAGGAGATCCATTGCATCACACCCCTTTACTCTGAAAGCTATATCAACAAATGACACAGCTGACAGGAAAAGCGGCAGAAAAACAGGTGTTAATCAATAGCAAAGGTTTCATTTTCTTTACTTGGAAATTAGATGAAGTTGATGGGACAGTCCCATTTCAGTAACAATCATATTGTTAGTAGTGCACCATTTGTAGAAATTTTGACTGATACCAATTTATTTTTGGCTAATATCGCTGATACTGATAACCAGCTAACCTCTAAGTCATCTGCTGGTGGTGAAACATACCAAACAGAATGTAGTTACAATCAAATGTGAACGTATTTCGGGGTGGTACTTTGAGACCTCTAACGTGATGAATGAGCTGAAAAAAATCCTCCACTACAGAAAATGTTTACATCATCCAGTGCAACCATCTCCATTACTTCAGCTGTTGTATCTTTAGCTCTCACTTCAAATTTTGATTATGTATTGGTCAGTAGACAAACACAATCAGACTGATGCCAATATCTAAATTTTAAATTAATGTTGGATGATACGGACATGTGCACCAATGTATTGTGTATCATACTGTTTGTTCGATCTTCATAAAGACAATATGTAAAGCAAAAAAATAATAATAATAAAGAGAGAAATATACTGTTTCAATAATCATGAGGGAAAATCACAAACGTGCAGCCCTATGTTGTATTTAAACTTCTATTTTGGTCTATGAACACACTTTAATAACATCTTACTTGTGTGAGGAGCTTATCTTTTTCTTCAATCTCTTCAGGGGAGAGGGGTTCTGCCTCATCAATCTTCCTCTGTTCTTCTTTTTGTACTTGAGCTGAGTTAGGAATTTCTAGGTTCCTGGGAACCTAAAAACCAGAGAACCACATTACTCCAAGTATACATTCTGGTGATGGAAGGAGTAGCATACTATGAGAGGGGCACTGAGAAATGCTTAGCTTTTCGTTACTTTTCTGTTTCCCAACCAGTTTAATTAGCAAATAAGAATTTTCTACACATTACAGATGCTCCGCAACTTACGAATGAGATACGTTCCGAATGGCTGTTCCTAACTTGAAATGTTCGTAAGTTGTTATTCAACATCATTTTAAGGGTATACACAAATACAAAGTACTAGGATGCTGGGAGTACGCACGCTACGCTGTTGTGCGGCGGGAATAGTGGCCAGATGTCGTATCAGGCGGAATTGGCACACAGAAACAAAAAATTGATGTTGTGGACAGGAAACGGGAGCACAATGAACACAATTTGGACTTACAGTCTTCTTCGCTCGTATGTCTGAAAGTTCGTAAGTTGAAAGTTCGTAAGTAGAGGAGCATCTGTATTTGTCAAAGCTACTGTGAAACATATCTAACAGGGTAACAATACTGGTTTCAAAATAATTCAACTAAATTAATAAATAATAAATGAGTAAAATACAGAAAATAGATTTTTGGAATCTCATACTAAAAAATATCTGTTCTGAATGAAAAAAAAATGTAAGAATAATAAATGAGCGTGCACACAAATCATTCTTCTGATATTTCACAAATAAAAATAAATTGACTTAGATAACTTAGAATAAAGTTTAAAGTAAAGTAAACTTTTTGTGAGAAAATTATGATCCAAAAAAATTTGTACCATAATAATCATGAAAGTATCAAAGCCGTAAATGGCTTCTGGGAGCCATGTCTGTACAAAGCAACTGCTCCGCACTGGGAAATATTCTGAAATATATATATTGTACTTGCATTCCCATTTATCAGCAAGGTTAAAGGCAGAAAATGGAAGGAAATTGGGCCATGAAGAATTGAGTGAAGATATTTCTTTGTGTGTGGAAGGCTTTGGCGGATGACAGTCCCAGGTGAATACCAATGTGGCAAACAATACCGTGAGTAGAAATATTTTTTAAGTTAATATAGTATGATTTTGCTGAAAAATGTGCAATTAACACCATTTAATGTAGGTACCAAAAAAGGTCATATGAGACTACCTTACACTGTAGAGCACCTGATTCTGTTTCTACCAATGATGAAAAAGGAGCTGTGTAGTAAAGTCAATGAATGATGCTTTATGATATATTTGAAAATATATATGTTTAAATTTATAATATCTGATCAACCCTGAAATAAAATATTCAAAAAATACAAAAACATATAAACTAGCAGAGGTGGAAATTGGCAGAGACCTCTTAATCCAAAATTTGTCAAGACAATACACATCTTACACATTTCAATTAAAAGTGTCTGTGGTAAAATTAAGTTTTTTTTTTCATTACATTTACACAAACATTACGGAGTGATAACCTCAATACACCATTACTCCTTTCTATCATTAAAGAAGATAAAGAACAACTGTACCTTGTAACCAATTGTCTTTCGGTAATGTAGAATTTCCATCTCCAGCAATTCAAACAGACGTGGAGGGAAGAACTGAAAGTCTTGGATGTTAGGCTGTTTTGGAGGACGCGGAGCCTGAAGAAATAAGAAAATAATCAAGTAAACATATAAGCTATGCCAGTCTTCAGCGTGATGTGTGATTGTAAGAAAATTAACAGATGACTCATTTGTAAATTTCCTTTACCTTTGGTGCTCTGGGCTCACTGACTCGCAGAGCTTCTCTGAAATAAGCATCTACAGCATAATTAGCTTTCCGTTCTCTTTTAGGAGGTTCAATCCATTCCATCATGCTGAGCTGAAAGAAGTGATATCCCACCAGTGAAACTTTACTTGTTACACCTTCTACTTATTCAAAGATGTTACAAAATGCATGATCGCTCGATTTTGTTTTTCTTTGCTGGTATGCTACCTCTGTTACTGCTTTCCTAGTGAAGGCAAGACTGGGTAACTACTACAGAATCATTTAAAACAGGACACACGGCAAGTCTTTTTTCAATAAATGACAAGGAAACTATAGACCAGTAACATAATTGTTTCCTATGATTAAGAAGTCTTATGTACTTCATATCCTCCATCTTATGGGACCACCGTCGTACATGCAGTCCATTGTCGACTGAAACGTTACGCGGTACATGACTGTGTATGAGTATATGCATAGTAAGAACTGTGAAACCAATACCTTCTGTTTCTCCCGATAGTCTTCTCCTTCAAAATTGTACAAACTGGTCTCTGCTCCCCCGGTATCAACAGTGAAGTTTCTTAGTGAACTCTCTCCAAGTTTTTCCAAACGCTCATTCATTTCAGCCGTCTGTAGGAATATTAGCCACTGAAAAACTCTACAGAAGAGCTTATCTGAGCAAATGCAGAATTTACTGTAGGTATTTTCCTCCAATCAATGAGTTATGCACGCTTTACCTTCTTTTCACCCCTCTCTACGATAGTATTGATGTCTTCATCTGTCAGCTCACTGTCTTTGGAGGCAAATACATGGGTGGCTCCATGACGGATCATCTGCAGCATCTCATCTTTGGCCAGCTTATTGGACTGCTGGTCGATCAGTCTTCCTGCACACCGTTACAGTTTTTTTGGTGAAGAATAGAGTAAATACATTAACAACGGCGTATGTTATCAATTTAATGAAATTTAACTTTACAATCTTGGGCACGACTTTACATTCTGACAAATGTTCGTAGTTCAGGTCCATAAAGTAAAAATCCAGGTCAAGATTTTGTTTCAACCAACCACTTGTACATAACAAGTCCCAGGCACAAAATATTCAACTGGGGGGTTGAAACAAAATCTTGCTCTAGATTTTTACTTTATGGATCGGAGCTACCTACCTCTGAATATTTACGATATAAAATACCTTGCTGTATGACGATGGAATCAAGTCTGAGTTTCATCTCAGCCCTCTCTACAATTCTTTCTTCAACCGTATTTTCAGTGATGAGGCGAAATACTCTCACTGGTTTCTTCTGGCCAATCCGGTGAGCACGGTCCTCAAATAAAAACAAAAACCAGGGTATATTTTATGACGTAAAATATGGGCTTCAGTTTACTTTATTAGTTTATTTAACAGGGGCCATGTACAGAACAAATCCTATTCCAGAGATAGCTATATCGCTAATTTACATCTGTGGTCCCAGGGCATGAAGCTAAAAAAAATCAACATTATACTAAAACAACACAACATGTAACAGATACATATAATAACCAAAACATCATCTCACCTAACATTATAAACCATAACACAGGACTATGTATACACAAAGACACTACTATCAATACATATATGACAGCATATAAAAAAACACATATCACATAAAAAAAATTATTAATGGGTTAATGATCACATCTTTGATTAGCCTTCAGCCATGTCTCCAAAGATGTTTTAAACTGGCTGAAACTTGTACAGTGTATAATATGAACTGGAATTGAATTCCATTTTTCTACTATACTAATAAAGCAAAAAAATTGACTGACCAAAAGACGTTTTCCTGAAACTCACATAACAATCACCTCTCATAAAGAACCTAAAGACTCTTAATTTATCTCTGCAAAATAATATACATTGTTTAAGAGGTGGAGGTGCAAGATCATGAACAAGTTTATATTCCAAGCACATATCAGCAAAACAAATAAATACAAATACTTTATTAATACTACCTGAAACACTACAAGGACACTCACCATCGCTTGCAGATCAACTTGTGGGTTCCAGTCTGAGTCATAAAGAATGACGACATCTGCTGTTGCCAAGTTAATGCCAAGTCCTCCTGCCCTGGTGCTCAACATGAAAATAAACTTCGTGCTGTTTGGAGCATTGTAGGTTTCGATCGCTTGCTGTCAGAATTTTCCAGAAATACACAAAATAGCATTGACTAGTCGTTATTCAAGCTAATAAATACATGTTAAACAATGACTGTTTGGCAGTGATAATTATGGATATTTAAAATATTTAACTCAATGTTCACGGAGATATATATATTATTATAATATATATTATGGGGTTATATTAGAATGGTGTATATATTAGGATATGAAAACATTAGCAGAATAAATTGTTTTCAACCTCTCTTGATTCATGTGGGGTGTTTCCGTCAAGGCGACAATACTCAAAACCTCTCCACATGCAATAGTCTTCAAGGATATCAAGGACTCTGGTCATCTGACTAAAGATGAGAACTCTGGAACCTATCAATCATCCAAAATCAATTACTAAACAAGTACAACATAACGGATCAGTAAAAGTACTATAGTCATCCCCCACTATATCGCGGTTCAGCTATCGCGCCCTCGCTATATCGCGGATTTTCCCCTGAGGCATCACAGCTCTCTATATATTGCGTACCTTGCTATATATATGTTTTTAATTATATGGTCTTTCTACTGTATATAATGGATTTTCACCTATTGCTGATGGGTCTGGAACGTAACTTCCGTGATAGGTGGGGGATCACTATATATCAAAATCACAGCCTTACAGGAGAAACAGAACAGTCTGATAATATCCAATTTGAAGTGACACTAACATATATGAAACAATTAAATGAAACCAATATACTTCCATATAAATTAATCATACAATAATTTAAAATGGGATATGGGAAATTTCCCATAACAAATCTCAGAAAGTAATGCAGCTCTTGCTACAAAGTAATATACATTTCTTCAGTAACATCTTTGAAACTTAGCACATGTACAAATGACATGTACAGCTATGGAAAAATAATAAAGAGACTCCTTATTCTTTAAGAATCTGCATTGTTAAATCCTGGTTCTGCTGACAGAAGGCTACACTGTGCAGCAGGCTACTTCCAGGCACAAGGTTTCTAAAACAGCAGCACACGAGAACAATATGAAGCAAGAAAAACACTGGCCAGGTGGAGGGCAGAAGAGATATTCTAATGCCACTGATGAACTTATCCTACAGTGCCTCATTAAATGGAGTATAACTTCAAGTGACCTTCAAAAATGGAAAACATTAAGTAGTGGGAAGTGCACTGATAGGACTGGTTTCAGGCTACTTGAAACAGGACTGAACTTCGATAATGCAGGGAAGAAGCCATTCATTAATGAGAAACAGAGAAGGACCAGGCTGCAGTTTGCATAAAGAATATATAATACTCACAAACGCATACCCATAAATTGAGAAATGAATTAAACAAAAAATTGGTCTCTTGATTTTTTCCAGAGCTGTATTTATATGGGTTAAAATAGAAATATACCAAATATAATTTTATATATTTGCATTTACCTTGTTCCTGGACTCTGGGTAGCAATTTGTCGAGGACAACCATTTTACCACCGTTGGTGACAAGATGGGTGTCTGTAGTGTATGGTGGGCCTGGTTCAGCTCCGTCAAACAAATAAGGGTGATTGCAGCATTTTCGTAGCTGCATCAGGATATTCAGCAGCCGCATTTTATCCATCTTCCCCGCAGAGTTAAGAATGTCAATATCCTTCATTAAAATTTTTGTATACCTGAATGAAAAATATAAATTAAAACAAAAACAGATTTATTCCTATAAATGATTGTAAAGCAGCACTCCTTGACAACGTATTCAGAAATTTAAAAATGGATATCACTGCATTTGTTCTGTCCCAAAAACCTTTCCTGGAAGAAGTTGGAATAACTGAAGACAATAAATATATACAGTATACACATCTACATGGTTTTATCATTATTCTCCTGTGCTCACATGGAGGAATTTAAATTGTGTACATTTTTTTTAAGTTTTAGTGGCTGGGTCACTTCTTCATCATAGATAAATAGTATCACAAACTGATTTTCCTTTTCACCAATGTAATTCTTGCTTCCTAACCCTATTCACCTAGTCACATGACTACAAGGCTTAGGGCAGTGAGTGGCTCCGCAGGCTAGGTACGTCTCTGTCCATGTGGTCGGAAGGTGACCAGTTCGAGATCTAGTCTCAAACAATGACAGCTGGCCCTTCAGCCAGGCCCTTAACCCCCAACTCCTGGGGTTCCACACATTGGCTGACGTTGAGCTGTGACACATAAGCTATGGAGAGCAAGATGGGGCAGGTGAAGGGAGAAATTCCAGTATACCTGCACTTGTGTTTGTGCAAATAAAAAATATTTTATTTATTTAGCTGGTAAAAGAAGCCATATTCCCACTCTTGATTAGCATGTACAACAAGGTTGATTGTTTTTCTAATTGCAGGCAACTTTAATGGATTGTGGTTTCACAGAATTAGCATTTTCCCGGGGTTTTATTCAGTGGTACTCAGAATTAAATGTCTGTTTTTGAAAGATAAATGACTGAAGAACTACTACTTTCATAACTGCACCATAAGGCATTGTTCTCACAAGGATATATTTCAGTGTGGCTGAGCATCTAAAAATTGATCTTAATATCTAACTACACAGCAAAGTTTCATTTCATTATTTAAATAGCTTTCAAATACAGAGGTGCTGGTCACTGTGAAATACAGTACATGATAAGTTTATTCATTTTTATAATACCTGCCTAAAGTAAACTGTTGCATGTGTTAAACTGCTCCTTAAAACCATTTAAAGGTATATTTGAAAAATTAAAACATTTCTATGACATCAAGATACACCCACATAACCATATAAAACCTATTAGGTTTAACAATATATTAAATTAATTTAAATTAAGTGTTACACTTAAATGCAAAGGAGGTTTTGTTTTCCAAATGTTCTTTACAGCCCAAGCCTCTGCCTGCCACCACATTACATGGCTGCACTCTCTCATTTGCTCTGAAAAAGAAATTATCCATATAAAATCATGCACTGGGTCTTCTCTATTCCTCATGTCATGATGGTCTGTCCATAAAACAAAGACAATCTTCTCATAGCAATTTTTCAAACAAAATGACTAGTCCTAGAGTTGATTGTTTCATATAAACTAGCAAAAATCATACCGGATATCCTGGCTATGTTACTACACCGGATTGTACAGAAGAGAATTGGGGCCATTTAAAGGCGATTAAAGTACAAATAAATTCTCCTGATTAAACTTGAAAGTTTTGAGATTAAAGTCAAGATAAATCTTTGAAAGTAAAGTAGGAAGTTTTGAGGTAAAAGCATAACTCCAAGCACAGCCGTTCCGAGAGTGGGGGTTTGAGAAATGATCTGCAACTAGTTGATTGTGATAATTCTACCTAGGGGGCCCCGCGGTTGGCAAAATAAAACCACTAGAACTCATGCTGTAGTAAAGGGGCCACTAACATAAACTTGGGGGGGGGGGGGGGGGCAGTTTTTCTCTGGTGCTTTTATTTTGGGGTTGTGGGCTGAAAAGTTTGAGAGCTGATGTCCTAGCAGACTTCATTTCCATCAGGCAGAGAGGCAGAGGAGCGGTCCTCTGGTTCACTGGAGGCGCAAAGGCTTCTGTGCTGCACTCCTGGCAATCTGACTCTCTAATGTCTGCCCTATTTCCAACAAGATGGGCGAACTTTCTCTTCTCATCAGAACCAATAAAGATTACGGACGTATTTCAGCTGTTTGCTTTGTCAAAATGTGGCTCAATTCAGCTATACCAGACAATGCTGTTCAAATGGCTGGTTACCAACTATTCAGAGAAATCCACTCCGTTATCCTGGCTGGAATTTACATTCCACCTAGTGCAAATGCTTAAACTGCTGAACGACTGCTAGCAGACCAAATCCACAATCTGGAAAACAAATTCCCCAGCGCTGGAAATTTCAACAAGGGGGGGATGTCAATCGGTGCAGCAAGAAACATGACCTGCCGAAATACCAGTACCTTATAAGCTGCCTTACCTGTCAGGACAGGACCACTTCTACACTAACATAAAAGGTGCATTCCACCACTTCCGTGGTTCTCCAAGGGGCATATAGGTCCGGCAGCAGGGACGACTACAGGGTTGCCAAGGGACTCTTCAACAAAGCCCTGAAAGCTGGGAAAGCCACCTACAAGGATCGGCTGCAGAATGACTTCAACAAAAACAGCCGGGCCATCTAGAGCAGCGATTTACTAATTTCAAAGTGAAGAACCCTTCAGACTCTCCCTCCCACAGCCTGGCCAATCAAATGTCACAATGCATTATGAAGTACTTCTATTCAGCCATCATAGACAGCGCTGTGACAAACTCCATCACCGTGTAGTTCCCTGCTGCCACCAGCCTCTCCGAGTCCAGGCTGCAGTGCCTCATCCACTCAGCTGAGAAGTTCATTGGCTACTGACTTTCAACCTTAAAAGGTTTGTTCATTTTCAGAGTTAGGAGGGCAGTGAGGATTGCAGCAAACTCCACACACCCAAGCAACCATCTGTTCATCAAACTACCATCAGGGAGACGTTACCAGTCCATCACCTCTCGAACCACTTGCCACCTGCCCAGCTATAACAGCTTCAACTCTTCTGGGAAGGCTGTCCCCAAGGTGTAGGAGTGTGTTTGTGCGAATTTTTGATCATTCTTCCAGGAGAGCATTTGTGAGGTCAGGCACTAATGATGAACAAGAAAACCTGGCTCGCAGTTTCTGCTCTAATTCATCCCTAAGGTGTTTTTTCAGGTTGAGGTTAGGTCTCTGTGCAGGTCAGTCAAGTTCCTCCACACCAGACTCACTCATCCATGTCCTTATGGACCTTGCCTCATGCTCTGGAAGGGGCCATCCCCAAACTGTTCCCACAAAGTTGGGAGCATGAAACTGTCCAAAATGGCTTTGAATGCTGCAGCATTAAGAGATCCTTTCACTGGAACTGAGAGGTCAAGCTCAACCCCAGAAAAACAACCCCACACCATAATCCCCCCTCCACCAAACTTTACACTTGGCACAATGCAGTCAGGCAAGTACCATTCTCCTGGCAACCGCCAAACCCAGACTCGTCCATCGGATTGCCAGACAGACAAGCATGATTTGTCACTCCAGAGAACACGCCTCCACTGCTCTCCAGTTTTGTTATAATACCATAACAGTTGGTGTGTGTGTGTGTGTGTGTGTGTATGTATATATATATATATATATATATATAACAAAACTAAATTATACAACTAAATTATACAACTAAATTATATATATAAATTATATATAAAATATATAAAAGGTCCTCTGCATTTACTGCATTTCTTCCTGACTTTATTATGTTGCAAACTTGCCATCTTGCACATTACACACATATAACACCATCAGATGCAATCTGCAGTTGTTGCACTGCAAGGATTGGGGTATGTACTGTACTGCATTTATGCACTGCAAGCTCCTTGTCTTTTTTTTTCTTCCATTTGCACTGAAGATTATATGTACCGTATCACCTGTATGCACTGTATGTGTCATTGTTATTGTTTGCACTGAACCACAACCAATTCTGGTACATTCACATACTGGCAATAAAATGTTCTGAGATCTGAGTTCATTTCATATGGAATAAACCCAGAAAGCTTAATGTGAGCATATGGCAGAAGAATCACAGTTATGGACAGGTATCTGGGTTTAAAATTTCTACTTTTTCCCTTGAAAGTTTATTTCAACTTTAATCTCAAAATGTTTTAGATGGCCCTAACACTCTTTAGCAACCAAAAAAACATGACTTTTGGCATTTTTACATTTGACTGCAGATTTTCTATGAAATTTAGTTTATCTTTGTGGGGACAGAGAATATTTGTATTTATTTGTATGATAGTATGACAAGACCTAGAATCGAGTCATCAAAGGATGTACCTGCTGTGTTAAAGAAACACTCACCATTCCCTTTGCATCTTACTAAGTCCAAGATATATTTTGACTTCTTTTTTGGGGGGTAAGCTCTTCTCCACTTCTGCTTTTATACGACGCAGTAAGAATGGCCGCAGCACCTTGATGGGAATATTTTTAAATTAACATTTTTATTTTATTTTATTAAGCTGAACTACAGAAGAACCAATCAAAAAAGTAAATATCAAAACAGTGAACAAAGCAGTGAGAGAAACATACCGCATGCAGACGTTCTACTAGTTTCTGATCACCTAAGCAGTTGTTGGTGTCAAACCACGAGTCAAAGTCCTGAAAAAAATACTTAATTTTAGTCTCTTTTGTTTCACTCGTGTAACGTGTATCCTGGAATGCAGCTGAAGAGCTTCTTTAATTTGAATTTACGTGGGATCTCGCCAGTCAAAATGATGAAAAAGGAAGAGAAAGCAAAACAGACATATTAAAAGGACAGCTTTGAGTAATTTGTCATTTATCTCCTAAGCCCTTAGTGACCCTCACGTGCAAGTTTCTTTAGTTTTTTAAAGCTGCTGTTGTCAAAAACTTTTACTAATATATTCAAAATATATATACGCAAGCTACCAAATTACTGCATAAATTCAGATGTCCAAAAGAAATAAATGTGATACAACTATGTGAATATTATACAACTAAGCAAATGTGATGCAGCTATGTGAATGTGATACAGCTATGTGAAATATGGGGATATAAAGAAATAATAAAATGATGCATGTTAAATTTAAACACATTTTTTTTAAGTTGCAAGTAACTAAAATGTCCACATACATTTGCAGAATTGAAGACATCAGGCAAGAGAAAGTTGAGAAGTGACCACAGCTCATGAAGATTGTTCTGCAAAGGTGTTCCAGTCAGAAGGAGTCGATTTGTTGTTTTGAATTCCCGGACAATTTCAGACAACTGAAGACAAATACTTTGGATTAGACTACTGATTTTTTAAGACAACTTGAATAAAACTGGAAAGTCACATTACATCAACATATCTATTTTCACTATATGTACCAAAATGATATTTTTACATTTCATTTTTTTGTCATCATCATCACCATCATCATTTTCCCACCAATGTCCAAATGTTCTTTAAATAACTTCCTCTCTATAAGAAATCGGTGGTCATTCACCGCTGTTTTTCAGTGCTGTTTTCCGTATTTATTTATTAAAGCCACATTAAATACCTTTTCCAAGTATACAACAAAGGAGCCCTTCCTATTTACTAATAAGCTAACTATTATAATGCAGCATTAATATATCAGAATTGGACAGAGAAATAAACAGTATTAACTGTATATCAGAAAAACTTTACAGTACATTGGTTCACATAATACTGAAGTCAACACTATATTTTTCTCTACTATTTTCACTCTATGCAATGAAAGTGTAGAGAAGTTCTAACCTTGGACTTTTCATTTTTGATCCTGTGGGCCTCGTCAATGACAAGATATCTCCAGTTGAATTTCTTGAAAACACATTTTTCTCTTATAACCATTTCGTAGGATGTGACACAAACATCCCATTCACCAGGCATCATGACATCACGGATGAAGGCAGCCTAAATAAGAAAAGAAGTCATTTCCAGAAAGCAGCTAGACTTAAATCTTTTTACACTATATCTGAAGACACGTTCGACAGACGCACTGCCTTATGTTTGGTTTACAGCTGTTATTAATTAATAATACAACTGCAAATTTAGTGTATCATTAGAAATAATACATCTTATTACATTAAAAAGCCACATTATTGGTATTACCACAATATATTACCATTGCAAATCTTGCATATAGTAGTACTCATGTCTATGTCTGTTTAGGTTATGGGATCCAAAGTTTTCCTAGACTTTGGAATCAAACTATGAAGGTGCCGGAAAAATCGCTGCACACACATGGTCATTCATGCCAGCACTTGTTAGTCCCTTAACAAAATGTTTATACAACTGGGCAAATACTGTATATTATCAGTAACAAACTTCACTGGCATCACCAGCACCATGGTGTGGCTTCTTCTGCACCTCACTTTTATTGACATTAGTTGCCGACATGTACAAGCACGGTCTGTTGCTCTATAACACTGATTTTCAAGTGATGAATGTCCAGTGTCTAGTGAAAATAGAGGGAAATAAGATGACACACTTACTCTTGCGTCCTTATCTCCAATAAGGCAGACAGCTTTAAGGGAAGGGACCCAGCGCTTGAACTCATTCATCCAATTGTGGAGAGTTGACTTAGGTACCAGAACCATGTGAGGCCCTGGAATGTTCCTGTAGTGTTTCAAATATCCTAGTAGGGCTATAGTTTGCAGGGTCTTCCCTAAGCCCTGCATACAATACAGAAAAGGCAAGCGTTAATATTTATAGCATAAACATTATAGGAACAAAACACACACAATATTTTAACTAAGTAACTGGCAATAATAACAACTAATAATTATTATTTATTAATAATAATAATAATAACTAATAATAATGGCAATTCATACCATTTCATCAGCCAGAATTCCATTGATGCCATTTTCATATAAGGATATCATCCAGTTGAGACCACGGATTTGGTAATCTCTCAGTGCTCCATTTTTCACATCTAACCAAAAAATGAACTATAGTAATTAAATGTGAAATGGTGGAAAAGTGAAGGCTTCCTTTAAGGTGCTT
This sequence comes from Stomatorhinus ivindoensis, assembly GCA_019775895.2. Lineage (NCBI taxonomy): Eukaryota > Metazoa > Chordata > Actinopteri > Osteoglossiformes > Mormyridae > Stomatorhinus > Stomatorhinus ivindoensis. The sequence goes on along the minus strand of JABFEB020000038.1, from coordinate 1,777,606 downwards.
TTCAGGTTCACTTATTAGACCAGCTGTGCTTCAAGCACCATAAGGAAAGTAATTACAAAATGTATTTCTTTTAATGAAATTTGGGTAAAAGTGACAACTACAGTAAGTAACTTTACAGTTAATTTTCAGTTGATTTGTTTTGGGTGATGAACCAAGGCACACTTGCTTGTAATGTCTATTATTTTATTATTTTTGGCTATGTACAGGTGCACAAATACTATTCCGGAGAGCTTGTGTTGCGCTTTGTTTGTTTTTTTTTTTTTTTTTTGCTGTCTGCATCACTACTGTAATTTCATTTGCTTTTTTATTTCTGTACAATCTGATTTAGCTCATAAAACTAAAGTGTGAAAAATCTGACTGAAATTTGAGCACATAAACTTAATACCAACAACTGTTATTACAGCAAATTTAACATATCAATAAAAAAGCTATAAGACCCTGTAATTTAATGTAACAATGAAGAAAAAAATTATAGATAAAAATGCATAATCAGGACCAAGTGTGCTAAGTCTTATTTTGATCCGAAAATTATGACTGATTTATAAACCACATATATTTATTATTTAGACTTGACAAACAAATCAAACCAAATGTCCACATTGTGCCTCATCACTATTTACCTGAACATGCTATAAAACAGGGCTCTTCAAATCTGGAACTCAATTCCAAATCCGTGCCGTGTTTTCAGTTGTTCCAAGTAGTTTATTTAATGATGACTGATTCTGATTGGCCAGGGGCTTCACACCTGGCTCACAGGTAAAGGAAGGCTGGAAAACCAGCAGTGCTCAGACCTTGCATGAGGACCATGATTTGAATAGCCCTGCTATAAAACGTACTTTACTGATACCCAATGTAGTATTCTGATCCTTTGGAAAATCCTATTAATGTAAATCATGCATTGTTGTTTAACCACTCCTTTTTATTGATTGTGATGAATTAAAGGCTTATATGAAACACTCCTATTCAAACTTGTCTTACTAAATGGAGAATCTGTATTCAGCTACTAATAAACAATGCAAAAGGTTCTTAAACATGTCAATGGTATTTTTGAAAGATGAGAAAAAATCCCTTGTGGTTCAATGTCTAACATCACCAGAGCTGTGTGTGTTTTGCATGTTCTCGCTCAGGGATTCTTCATGTATCCCGGTTTCATTCTACAGTCCTCGTAGGCCAGTGTTTCTCAAAACGGTCCTTAAGCATCTCCAGACAGTCCATGTTTTTGTTCTCTCTCAACTCCTGGAGCAAAAATGTGGATTGCATGAGGGTCCCAGAGGACTGAGTTGAGAAACACTGCTCGAGGCCAAACCTGCTTTCATCTGTTGAATAAGTGCTTGAAAAATTAATGGATGTGAAAACATCTTACAAGACGGGGACTCCTCAAATCGAACCAAGACATTGGCAGCCTTCCTACTCTCTGACAGTAACTCCTCATCTTCTTCTTGTTCTGTACGTCTGTGCCGATTACTAGAAAAAAAAATTAAGATATTTATGTTGCATGAAAAACTGTGTCCTGTAGCCACCATACAACTGATTTTTCCATCCATCCATCCATCCATCCATTTTCTATACCCACTTATCCTACTGGGTCGCATGGGGTCCGGAGCCTATCCAGGAAGCAATGGGCACGAGGCAGGGAACAACCCTGGACGGAGTGCCAGCCCATCGCAGGACACACCCACACACCATTCACTCACACAGGCACAACTACGGGCAATTTAGCAACTCCAATCAGCCACAGCATGTCTTTGGACTGTGGGGGGAAACCAGAGTGCTCGGAGGAAACCCCACATGACACAGGGAGAACATGCAAACTCCACACACGTAACCCAGGCAGAGACTCAAACCCAGGACCCAGAGGTGTGAGGCAACAGTGCCCCTCCAACTGATTTTTTTTTCCTTAAAAAATATTTTCGGATAAATTAATACTAAGGGCTATGAGTAAGCAGTAAAGCTAAGGTAAAAACTCAGGTGGTAACTGTCAATGCAACTTACTCTCCAACAGAGAGTAGGTTTTGTTTTTCATCCTGTTTAACCCGAGGTCGTCCAAGCTTTACTTTCAAAGGAGACGTGGGAGACTTCTGTGATGCTGGCTGGATGAAATGTGCAAAAAGTTCTGTTTGCTTTAACAGAAATTCAAATCTATTTGCTCGGTCAGCTTTCTAAGGATGAAAAGAGAAAAAAATGTTTTTAATCTGAGGATACATAGTTTGTGCATACATAATGACAAACATAATGAAAAGTAGCTTCAACGACGTTATCTGAATTATTTTTATAATCTCAAACACAACTTTACCACTATTTTTTTGTAAACCCAACATTAATTTATCATAATAAACAACCAAAATCACACAAACATATACTAATTTATATAAAATAGCTGACCCGTTTCTCTTCATATTCAGGATCCACTTCTCCTTCGTCTCTCTTCACTGTCGTCTTAGGAGGCAATTTAAGCAGGAATGGAGGATCTTTCTACATGTAGACAACAGCATGTGTCAGTCATACTATTGGCAGTGACGTTGTTAGACTTGACATTTACTACTGATAATACAGCAATAATTTGTAACTGCTATTGCATCAAGTGTAAAGATGGCATTGCACTAATTAGTAATGACAGATGCTTATATATTTGCAACACAATGGTTGTTTTGATTAATTGCTTCCGTCTGGATAAAAGATTATGTGTGAGAGACCCCCATTTAATGTGTTTTAATTTCTTGCACATTGCAAGTTTGACATTAGTGCTGTCTGTAAGATTCCTTTAAAGTACCTATACGCGCCAATTTTAATTATGTTGGTATTTCAAATGGACACACAGCACCAAACTCAGCAGTTTATGCAATCTATATAAAGAATGCAATGTTCACTCCTATTGTTAGAAAACAATTGATAATTTAATTAGCTATAACTGGACTCTAATATTAATTGTAATGTACAATCTGCTCAATTCAACATTGCTCAGCTTTAACTTCTTTTCTTCATATATTTATATATAAAGAAAAGATGCCTCTAATACACCAGCATAAGTTAAATAGGTATCATTATCCAGCTTTCATTGGTTGTCTGGCTAGAATGCTAATCCAATAGTCACGAACTAGGTAGTTAATTAGCTAATTAGCTGCCTCATTTAGTTGTGTTTCCTAGACACTGAAATATGTGGCCGAGGTAGCTACCAACCATCAACACGACAGTCACGCTTACCATTACTCTAGAAAATTCTAAGTCGCTTGCAAGCTAACTATTTTTGTTTGTTTGTCTAGTTATACATTTTCCACCAGAGAGCAGCATGTAAACTAATCGCTAATAGGCAGTCTGCCCCCTGTAGATCCGATTTCTGCATACTGAAAGCAACCATGATAACATCTGTATGTAGATAAGATTCCTTCCCGCCATATTCCCCAAAATGAACAAAACCCAGCAAACTTCTCCTATGCTTAACCTGAATGCCTTTTTCCTGGCAAGCCTGTCTAAAAATGATGTTTACTGTCATTACTGACCTCTTCGGATTCGGCATTCGGATCCCGGGAAGTAGACGGACCCTCTTGATCCGACATTATTTCAACACGTCCTTTTAAACATTAATTACTTTTCCTCTGTTCTGTAAAATGAAAACACCAAAAAACAGTGGTACGTCACTGGCAGACTGTAGCTACATTTCTAGCATACGCCCCCTTCCACATCAGTTTCAAAATCTCGTGGCGTTGAGCCGCATAACACCGCGAGAACTCAAGTAAAATGAAACTTCATAATTCGAAATTCGAAAGTTAGGTGTTTATTTGTGTTTCTATTAGTTTATTATTATTGGCAAAAAATAGACATTCTTGTTATTACGATTGCAAATACATCCACAAATCAGAATGAGACTAGACAATAAATATCTGCCGAATTATGCATGAACAAGAAGCTCGGCTGAAACAAGTATATATACATAGACTTCATTTGATCATGATACGCACCACTAGATGTCAGAATAGCGTAGCATATAAGTAGCCTATATAATATACAACATAATAAATACATCAATATGAGTACAGAATAGTTTTTTACCCATTCTGGGTAATTCGCTGCTTTGTTTGCATAGTGGAATCGCTCGAACCCTTGAGATCCTGAATAGAGATGGATGAATGTAAATAATTTTCCTGGGTACAGAAAATGTATAATAATAATAATAATGTACGTTTTTTGAGAGTAACGAAAATTGCAGAAAATGTGCTGTTGTACGTGTATTAATAAAATTAGCAAAGGTATTAATAAAGTAATATATATTTTGCTGGAAAAACATGAGGAATTTATATCTTAGGTAGAAAATTAATTTTAAAATGTAAGTTCTGTTATGGATATCAAATATAAAGTAAACACTGGGCAACTGACACATTAAACAGTTTACAAATACAATTAGATTCATGTTCATAAGGCCTGGGTAGCCTTTTGCCTGGAAGTAATTTTCAAAGAGGGGTAAATGTTGTGCTGCTCCTAGAATTAAATTCACTGACCATGATAACTTGTGTAAAGAGCATGTGTCATAATTATAACAGCGAATCTCAGAAAAAAAGTGGAAAACTGTGAATGCTTCTGTGTTATAAAATGCATTCGTTGGAATTGTAAGGTGAGCAGCTAACTCCACATTGAACAGCAAAAGAAAACGGACAAATATCTAGTAGTGTTCATGCAGACAGTAGGACATAATGCCACACAGCACTGCAAAAACCACCCATCGAATCTGTCACTTATTTGGGGACGGATTCCAAGCAATAGGTTAACAACCAGTGGAGAAACGAACATGCTTTACTGGGTTTTCAAACAGGGAAGTGCATCTTTAGCACCACCCTGACACAGTGTACATAAATGTCATGATGACATTGCCACTATGGTTCACAGTGGTTTCCTGACATTGCTAGGTTATGCTGCCTTGTGGGTTGCACATAATTGTTCTCCTCTTTCAAAAGACCTACAGCAAATCAACATTAAATAATAAACAGAAAAATAAATATTTTGATGCTGTATAGTATAAAAATTTTACAGATCCACCTTCTCCACCCTTGTTTTTCTATACAATTGAGGAGGTATTACTTTGCATCAGAAAAGTGTGTCCAACAAAAATCATCCATGAGCAACTCAGGTAGAAGCCACCTGTGTATCACCAGGCGCACTCTCACAAACAATAGACACTTGTTTATTCAAGGGTGCATAGTCACACCATAAGGGCAATTTAGATTCTCCTATTTACCTAACTTCTTGTTTTGGACTGCAAGAGGAAACCCACATGAAAATCTGACAAAGACACCCTGCCTGAGTTAACTTATATTATTATAATTTTTTATTTATTTATTTATTTATTTAATATTATTATTATTATGTTATTTCAATATAAAGGCATTTTGTAATGTCATTGTTCAATAAGAGAATCTATAATTGTTCAGTAGGCTTCTTGTCTCTAACCAGCTTCCTGACTTAGAATACTTAAGTAGCAGATAGATTATAAATAGCCCTACATGGCATTTTTTTCAACTGCACTTCAACTACATGTTTGTTTATAAAACATCCTAGTCATGTGCTTGAGGTTTCAACGTATTGTGTTTTTAGGGGGAGGAGCTTTCTCTCTCTCTCTCTCTCTCTCTCTCTCTCT
>JABFEB020000038.1:1746215-1761839 GCA_019775895.2 Stomatorhinus ivindoensis | reverse complement strand
TAGAAATGAATGAGCGGTCCCCATAAGGATATGTTTACCCTACATGTGCGTGTGTGTGTGTGTGTGTGTGTGTGTGTATTATATTTTGCTTAGTTATTAGTCTTGTGAAGGAGACCATAGAAACAACACTGACACAACAGCCCGGCTTTGCTATAGCAACAATAACCAATAACAAAACAATTTACGTGGCATGTTTTTCATATCCCTTAAGTGGAACATTAGTCACCAACCAAATCTTGTGGTAGCCCTTTTTCTTACTCTTTTTCTTTATTGTCATTGTACAAGATGCTATTATGCATATCTGTGTGACACTTTCAAAATCATTGCATTTCTTATAGGGGAATTCGGAGGCAACTCATTAAAAAGTTGGAATAAAAGGCTCAGCCTTAATTTGGTAAGTCATTTATATATTAATTCTATATTTATATTCAACTTCATGTATACTTCACTAAGAAAATGCATAACACTTTAAGGCACAAATAATTTACTACGTAATATATACGTAATATATTAATTAATTAAAACAAAGTGTTAGTTACATGTTCACCATTAAGCAGTAATAGTGGTTCATGTATGTTATGCAGTTGCTATTTTTGTTCATGGTTTGTAGTAGCTAAGCTGCTAAGTTACTTCTGACCCCTCAAATAAATTGTTACCAGAAAATGTTTATAAATGTACATTTTATAATGATTTTCCAATTACAAGTTTTTTCTTCTTTATTCCATATTGGCCTATCAGCCTTCCCTGGTTACAGTTCATAATCCTCAGTGGATTTACTGCAATGAAGACTCGTACGTTCCCATGGATTCTCGGGTTTCCTCCCCTGTCTCCACTTTGGACAATTCATCAGATGGATACATTCCAATGAGTCCCGCTTCTGTGAGCCTACTCACATCTAGTGACAGAGCTGAGATCCCTCCGCCTATCGTCCCACTGCGTGGCTTACCCTATGAAGTAGACCCACTTCCAGTCAATCGGAAGCTCAAGCCTAGAATGAGAGGTGAGAATATAGAATCATCACTATGCTAGAGTCTTTTGTATTTAACCCAGCTAACAAAATGTGTAGATCTGAAAAATATCTAGTCATGTAAATTTTCTCTGATTTTGTCCTTTAATATTTGTCAAAGAAATGTGGTGAAAAATGCAAAAAAAAGAAAACATTACATGATTCTCATAAAAGCAACTGTGTTTTACTTGTGGTGCATGACACATTCAACTATAGGCATCATGTGACCTTTCCATTATGATAATTTTGGTTTACTTGGTGTTGGGACAAATATTTCTTTGATTTTGCAAATGCAACTCAGCTAATGTATGGTATAGTTATGTTGTCTCCTGGGGGACTGATTGCTCATCTTCAAAAATTATTCAGTTTCCCAGTGGGATCATTTATAAGTCAGTCAAGTGCATACATCAACACAAACTTGCTTTATTATTTTCAAAATAACAGGTCATGGCAACAGGTCATGTAATGGTTGGGGCTTGTGAGAGATGTGCTTTTAAGCAAAGAGAATTAGGGTTTTAAATTTGATATTGTATGACAGAAATCTTTCTTGTTATACTTTAAAATGTTTGTGAATATTGTATTCTGTTTGGTTTTCAGCAAGACCGCCGCCTCTTGACCTGCGGGGCCTTTCCACAATCAGAGAATCTGATACACATTTGCCTCTGACAAGGACTCAAACAGAACCCAGGTATGTTTGAAATAAAGACACACTTCACTGTCCAGAACTTCAAAGCTTACCTAGTGTAGTTTTTCTTTAACAATGTATCTAGTGAAGAAGAATGCAGTTGTCTGCCTATATACAAAATAAATAATCTTTTGTATATATTTACATTGTCACTGCAGTCCATGGGAAGGTCAAAACATAGACAGACAGAAAATACCAGACAAATGCAAAAGAGCAACAGCAAATCCAAGCAGAACAGCAGAAAACCCAAGAATGAGTCAAGGGTCAAAAACATCAGAATATTCAAATAGGGCTAAGGTACAAAATCCAAAAAATACAAGGCAAAGTCTGTAGACAGGCAGAGGATCCATCCACAGGAAGCAAACTATCACAGGCAAAGGTATCCAAAATGTAGGGCAAAATCAGCAAAAAGAAAAACAGCCATGGGTGAAACACAGGAACTGGGGACCATATCAAGAAATTGGTTTAACAAAATGAGGGTCAGAAGATAATTTCAGATTTACAAAACCGACCAAACAAAACAAGTTTATTTAAAGGTAATAATAAAAAATATAAACGGGAGTATGAATATGAAGGAAAAGACTAAGAATAAGTATAAAGATGACATACTACATGCAAAAAATTACATAGCATGAGTTTCCATTCAGATCCCCACTAAAAAGTAAACCAGCATCGTTACCTCTACTTATCCTCAAAGTTATCCAGCTAAGCAAGAAATTCAGCTCCACAACACAGTGTATCATATGCAAGAAAGACACTGGTTAGAGGTAATCAGTGAGGAACAGGTGTAGACACTTGACCAATTAAACAGACTGATACAGAGTGGGAGATGGGAGACACCTTGTATGTGGGGTACAAAATACAGGGACAAGGAACAGTGACCAGTAATACCACTAGGGGGCAGCAGAAGCAGGACAAATTCTGACATTGTACATTTGATATAATGCAAGATAACGTAGTTTCAGGTTTGATCTCGATTCAACAATTTTTAAAAAACATTTGTAGTACTGCTTCAGTTATGCCTGTTTACCATTATATATGATGATTTGGTTCATGCACAGCGCATCTTTTTGCATCTATTATTCATAGCAGCTTTGCACACCGTCTGCCACTGAACAACGAAGCAGCAATGACTGGGCCTCCAGGAAGCCTAGACAACAGCTGCCTCCCAAAGGTAACATGTCTAATTTAATCTCTCACTAAATGTATTAAAAATATTGAGTCCACACATAAGTGAAATTCCATTTTTTGATAAGGTATAGAACTGCTTGACGATATTTTTTGATTCAGTTAAATATATTTATGTAGTTTGTAAAACAATAATTAAAGGCCACATTTGAAAACTTAAAGTGTACAGGTTTTGTAGCTCTGTAGTTCTTTATTGCCTTTTTCAAATTTTAAATTGACCAATTACAGTTCTTTCCGGTTTTAGGAAGTGCTATTGCTAAATCACTAAAGCCCCATTCTTCAAACAAAACTAAAAATTGCTCACGGATGTTTCTAAACATGATTTACCCAATGAGTAAGTAGAACAAATGAGGATGAGAGTATAAGTGCCACAGGGGAGTCGAAATTTGATGACAAGATATGGATCTGTCACAACAATGGATTCTCCTCCCTTTACTTGGCTAAGGAGTACGTTGACTGTGATGTAGACAAAGTCCTCTGCCCTGACCCCCCCAGATCTGTGATCCTGAGGCAGAATGAACGATATCACAGTTGCACAACATTTTACTACAGTACAGAAAAAGTGCTTTTCATGTGTTTTGTCTTATGATATGAAATGAAAGTATATGAAATATAATTGAAATATAAGAAATTGCTACATTTAAACAAGGATGTTTTGCATTATAATGTGGTATTAATTTATTCAGATAGAATTTAAATGATTTTGTGAAAATGACAAATATGTCTTCTTTTAACGTAGGCCTAATCGGTATGTTATATAGTTGTATGGAGAACAAGATCAAAGCCAGAGAGGAGAGCCAAACTAATAATGACTCCGTACTTGATTTGATCATATTTTACTTCATGCTGGAAATGAGACTGCAGTCAACCCACGCACACATACTTTGTATGTGCGTGAATATTACGGGTGTCACGTCGGGCGGCTTCGGGCAGACAGAAGTGGGCAGGAGGCGAGATGAAGGGCAGAGGAAAGGGTTTATTCAGGGAATCAGGGCAGGAGAATAGAACAGGCAGGCTGGAACACAGGGCGGAAGACGGGGTAGCACATATGGACGCTCAGCTCAACGAATTACACAAATGCCGGATCTAGGGAAGACTGATACAGACGTGGACTAAATACAGGCAGGTAAGGCAGACACGGATAGACAACAGGTGGTTACAATCAGGATCAGACACGAGGTAGCGAGGGGGGCGTGGCACACACGAGGCCCGGATGGGCGGATCATGACAATGGGCTTTAGGATAGTAAATTTATTTGCCCAAATCACTGTAACACGGCCTCATTTGTCTCCCATTCCAACTTGAGAAGGTTAGTCTATATCTGACAAGAAGCAAAGCAAAGTTTCATCCAGTTCTATGTTGGAGTTTAGGGGTTATGATCATTCAAACCTATATACATTTATATACAACTGAGTTTCCATGAAACACTTTTCTTGTTAGATATCATTATATTTCTCAATATGTATGTTTCAGTTGCATACGTGGTCAAATTAAATTTGTGGTGGTGGCAGGAATATAGTTTTTTTTTTTTTTTGGTTGCTGGTTACTTTACAGTCAACTACATACGTAAAATTCCAGCAGACCCAAATGATTTTTTTCTGCCATTCATGAACACAGTGCTTTTTATTTTGTATTTATTTTTATTTATTTTTTGTTGATGTAGAGTATCATGACTACTCAGTAGGGCTTATGTGTAGACTGTTTTTGTGTAATGTGAAATCAATGTTTGGTTTTCTCACCAAAAATAAAATAGCTTTGTGTCAAATGATTTTTCAAGATGAGTCAAAGGTTTAGTGAATGTAGTTTGAAAATTGGTTTTTATATATTGTATAATGTTTTAGTGAAAAGGTAGGTTTCATGAAATGTCCCTTAGCAATTCAAAAACAGTAATAGCATTATATTATTTTTCATAATTTCATATAAAATATATAGTTTAATAGGCATGTGTCTCACTGATGTGTATATTTTCTATATCCCTCATGTATTATTAATTTTTCTGGTTGTACTGTAAACTTCCACTAAATGTCCCAGGGAACAATATGTGTTGTCTGTGAGTTTAGTTGCAGTAAATTATATTTACCCATTTACTGAGGTATGTGTACTGACAGACACATCACAGCCTTTTCTGCAGGTATGATACTTTCCAAATAGGCTCAAAATAATTAATTTAATTTCTATCAACACTAGGACTTGAACCTGAACCAACACTTCTTCCCAACAAATGGAAATGCAGTTCTTCCTTGGCTGAGAAGAGGGAATCTGGATTATCTTTCCCTGGACTTCAACTCTGCCTCTCCCTCGCCTGTCCAGATGGTCAGTGTGAATTTAAATGAGCAGAATAAATCTCCTTAAATGTGAAAAGAAATGAAAGTTCATCATTTTCTTTCCTTTTATCTGCATGATAGTGAGCGATTCTGTGAAGATAAGCACATGTTAAAAGATATGTGACCTATCATTTTTAGCACACAGTGGACAAAATATGTTAACATTGCTCCACATTGTCCAAAAAAAAAACATAAAGCCATAGCCTAAAAATCATCAAAAATGTATTTCATATTTATATCATCTCCCTGTGACCTTATATTAGATGAGAGGTTGGAGGGGGGATGGATGGATGTTGGTTTAATAGGTTGGTTCTCAGTTTCTTTGGCTGGACATTTTTCAAGTGGGGGAGGGGTGTCCCATGATAAATTTAACCCAAAACTTGTTAACTTTTGTAACATGGGGGCAATGACCAGTGAGAATTGAAAAAACACTCATAAAATCATCTTGCTCCACTTCCAATTATTTGGAGATCTGCGTGTTTCAGAAACACTGGTTTAATATACAGCAAGTTAGTATGTAGTTTTTGTTATGTAGGTTATGTTTATGTTGTACGCTGTTATCTGCAACAGACTGTAGCTTTTCAGCAGAACAGATTTTAAGCGTTTTAATTTGTCATATGCATAATTCATTCTGTGGATCCATTAAACTGTCTGGTTACTGTAGACAGCCAAATATTAATGCTATTATTAACTTGGGTTTTCCTATTAACCATGTAATAAATCCATTATTACATTTAATTAGTATTAATATTACATTTTGATTACATATATATGATATTCTTTTGTTTTCAGAAGCCCATTTTTGCTGATGAAGACAGAGTGGATTATGTACAAGTGGATGAAAAGAAGACACAAGCCCTGCAGAACACTAAAATGGAGTGGAAGGATGTCCGACAGTCTAAAGTGTAATGCATCCTGGGACTCAAGAACTAAATGTTTCATATACGATACATCAGCTACATATGCTGTTCGCCACAATTGTGATTACTTTGTAATAAGAACAGTTATAATTCATATTTTCAAAATAAGAGAAATATTGAAATATTTGTATGCCGATTCTGTGGCAGTTGTAATCACAGTACACACATTATGGCCTAGAGCTGCACAAAATTACACGGTTAAAAGAATATGAACCTAAGAGACACTCATAGATATCACAAAAAACTAGCAGTGCGTGTTCTGTACATGATATGTAATTCAAATTCTGAAACATATATCATCTCTATGACAAGTCATTCCAGTAGAAAAACTAGATCTTATCCACTTAATATCTGTTTGCGAGATGAGAGCCATTTGTGAGAAAGTCACACAAGGCAATGATTACAGTACACTGCATCTTCCCTCATAGTCTGCTATATCATTTAATGTCATAGTACATCAATGGCGTATTACTGAAACACTCAAATTCCCGTTATATTTAGGAATATTTTTTGGGTTTCTTTCATTGTACAGTAGTGCCTGCGGTTCACTAACACAATCCATTCCAGGAAAGTGGTCGTGAACCAATTTGTACACAAAGGCAATTTTTCCCATAAGAAATTTGATTAATTCGAATAATCCTACCAAATAATAATTTTGTTAATTTTATAGTAAAAACTTTAAAGAAAAACGCAATAGTGTGTGCAGACTGAGGCATGGCAGGTATACCCAGTCTGATCCTTATGTGTATTTAACGTGTGTGAATCTCCCACCGTATCTGCATCTTGCAGTTCGGCGTCTTACAACCTTGCGTTCCCCATCTGTGTATTTCGGCTCGGTGCTCGTTGGGTCCCTGTTGTGGTCCTACTATTTACAATTGCATGTGGAGCATGCTGGGACATGGCCCCGCTGGTGCTACACTAGTATAAAAAAAGAATCTGGTTGAGGATTCGACCAAATTTTGTATTCGAACCAATGCATTTTTTTGGTTGCGAACCAAATTGTTCGCAGACCACAGCATTCGTGAACCGCAGGTACCACTGTATTATAAAGTGTATTTTAAAATATTGATTATATATGAAGGAAAATTCTTGCTTATGCTTAAGTGCATAAAATAAAATGCATGTACATTAACTAAAGCATTGTACAATATCTATTTTTCAGAAGACTGCTAGCCCGAAGCTACTTTGTTCTACACATACATTACAATGTTCTCATGCCTGAGACTATAACCCTCTCAAAAGGTACTACTGAGCACTGGATAGGGGACATGATGTTCTGGAAATGTTTTATAATCTATTAAAATATCTATACAATGTTAAAATACATATTTATTTCTTATGGATTTTCGCTTTGCCAGTAGTAATATGTATGTACTTATGTTTTTAACAACTGAAGAAGATTACTGATAGTTTAAACAGATAGTTTTAAAATATATCAACTCTATAGCATACTATGATAATGCTGTGGGCAGCAGATGATTAAAAGGTATTCACCATTAAAATATTTTCACTACACCATTTTTGTTTTGTAAATGTATTTTATGTTATATGGTACAGAACGCTTCACAGTTCATGTTTATTGCCAAAAAGAGGAGATGTTTTCAAACTACCTATAATAAATTTTATTTTGCCAATGATATGTAAGTAACTAGTAAATTATTTTTTTAAGTTACAAATTTTAAAAACTGTATATGTTTGTAAAAAAATAAACAATATAGCCAAGTCTATTGACTCTTGTTTGATCTATCTGTCCTGTAGAAATATACACGGTACAATGATGTCAGATACTATTTTTCTGTAGAAGCAACGCTTAAACATGGGGTAAAATGGGGGACAAGAGTTAATTAATATGAATTCCCATAGACATTTAGGTAATTAATTTTTTTCCAAATACACTGTAGCTAACATCAATACTATAATTGTAAGGCACACACTATTCCCAAATACAGACAATTTGGCTACTCGCATTCACCTTAGCATCTTTTTGCACTGTGGGAGGAAACCAGAAAGAACCCCAAAGTTCCCTAATTTTCAGATTGCAGCTGTCCACGTTTCCCTCGGATCACTCCTTGTTGGCTGCTCCCGCTCGAGAATGGGTGACTGCTGTGTGGGAGGCTGGGGCATTTTTTTGTGTCACTTGTACCACAGAGATAAAGTCGGTGTTTGACTGCTCTACTCAAGGGAGAGAGGCAGCAAGTCAATTGCTCCAGCTCCATCAGGGCAGCCAATCGATATCTGATTTCGCCATAGCGTTTCAGACTCTAGCGTTCTCTACTGATTGGAATCGGCAGGCTGAGTTCGATGCTTTTTATAACAGACTGTCTGAGGTCATAAAAGAATAATTATCCAGCTGCCAAGCACTTTTGAAGATCTGGCCAACCTCACAATCCGGGTTGACAACTGTTTCTATCAGCACAGTAAAGAATGTTGCAGAGGAACTGAGCTCCTGAGTGCCACCAACTTGACTGGAATTAACCCTATGATGCCTCCTATGGACCAGATCCATTTATTTCCCACTGATTGGCAACGGTGATGGTCCTCCAATGCGTGTCTGTACTGTGGGCAGGTGGGGCATTATATTGCAAACTGTCCAGTATAAGGACTCACCCACCAGTAAGGAGTAGGGCCCTGGTGGGTGTAGCCCCAATTGTTCCTTCCTTAACTCAGAGGACTTTACCTGCACTGTTGTCCTGTGGTGATATCCAGCAGACCCTAGCAGCTCTTACTGATTCAGGGGCAGACGATATTTTTATTGACTCCACACTTGTCCACCAGTGGGGGCTGCCAACCAATTCAATACAGAGGCAGCTGGTGGCCCATGCTCTCGATGGGCATTGGATGGCCACCATCACCGATGCCACTTTCCTGGTGAGTTTCGCCATCGGGAGTAATCATGTGGAGGAGGTCTCCTTTTACGTGACTGACTCACCTCAAGCGCCTTTAGTGTTAGGTCACCCTTGGCTTGTTAAACATAAGCCCCACCTAGACTGGAAGAAGGGAGTCATTTTGGGCTGGAGTCCTAATTGCCATTCTCAGTGTCTCCATACAGCTGTCCCTTTTGTGGTCTCTGAGGAGAAGGAGGATGTTCCATTCTTCAGTTCCTGCCATGACCAGAAACAGATATTGAGTAGGTCCTGGGCCTCTTCCCTACTCCCACATCACCCTTCTGATTGCACAATTGATCTCCTGCCTGGCATCTCACCCCTAGAGGCTGTCTTTATCCTCTGTCCGTCCCTGAGAGGAAGGTGATGGATGAATATATCAGTAGTGCTGTAGCATTGGGTATTATTCAGCTGTCTTCATCCTCAGCTGGATTCTTCTTCATGGAAAAGAAGGACAGGTCCCTCTGGCATTGTATTGACTATCGTGGGCTGAACCAGATCCTACTGTCCTCGATCCTCGATTGACTTCAGGGTGCAAGATAGTTCACCAAATTGGACTCAGAGATCACCTACCACCTACTTAGAATCTGCGTGGGGGATGAGTGGAAGACTAATTTTAAAGTGCCCTTGGGACACTATGAGTATTTGGTTATGCCCTTTGATTTCATTAATGCATTGGCTGTATTCCAAGGACTGATTAATGACATCCTTTGAGACATATTTGGCAAGTTTGTTTTCATTTACCTTAACAACATTCTGGTGTTTTCCTGGTCAGAACAGGATTATATCCAACATGTTTGTGAGGTTCTCCAATGTTTACTGGTTAATAAATGTATGTCAAGGCCTAGAAGTACGAGTTTCACCATCAATCTATTTCCTTTCTTGACTTCATACTTGCAGAGGGGTCGGTTCAGATGGACCCTGAGAAGATCAGAGTAGTCACAGAATGGCCTCAGCCACACAACCGGAAGGAGGTACAGCATTTTCTAGGTTTTAGAAACTTTTACCGGTGTTTTACTCGTAGATATAACTGAATTGTTCATCTCTACCATAGTCTGTTTCCAGTGGTTCGAGGTAGTACAACAGGTTTTCTAGATCTTTGCAGAAGTTTCACTTGAGCTCCTATTCTTCAGATCCCCAATTGATATTTTGTAGTGGAGGTGGATGCTTCAGGCACTGGAGTAGGGGCTATTCTTTTCCAGAGGCGTGCATCAGACAATAAGCTGCATCCCTGTACCTTCTTCTCACACAAGTTAATACCTGCTGAGATGAACTATGACACTGGCAATCATGAATTGCTGGTGGTCCTGTTGGTCTTAGAAGAGATGTTCAAGGACTAAGGATCCGTTCCTGATTCTGAGGACCCAAAGGACCTACAATATATGCAGTTGCTTAAGCACCTCAAGGCACACAAGGCTAGGTGGTCTTTATTTTTTAAGCCATTTTAATTTTGAAAATGTCCTTCAGATCAGGCTCCAAGAATCATAAGTCAAACACCCTGTCTCGCTAGTTTTGGGAGGAAGACGGTAAGGAGAACCACGGTCCGATCCTGCCCAAGAGTCACTGCACAGGGGCAGTTTCCTGGGGAGTTGAGGAGGCCGTTCAGGCCATGCAACACTTTGTCCTGCCCCCAGAGGGCTGTCTGCCAAATTTACTGTCTCGGACTTTTCACATTCACATGTCCTCCAGTAGGGGCATGATTGTCTATTGGCTTGCCACCACGGGGTGCATCGGACCCGAGTGCTACTAGAGCAATGCTTTTGGTGGCCTGCTATGCTTCAGTACATCCGTGTCTATGTTGCAGCTTGTCCCAAATGTGGTTGTAATAAGAACCCATCCCGTGCTCCAACCGGGCTATTGCAGCCCCTTGCCATTCTCTGTCACCCCTGGTCTCATCTACCTTTGGACTTAGTAACAGGTCTTCCCCCTTGCAATGGTTTTCACTGGTGTTTTTAATGGTGTCATTGACTGCTTCGCTAAAGCTGTGCATTTTGTTCCAGATTCCAAGCTATCCTCGGCACAGTGACTCATCGACCACGTCTTCGAGCTACACAGACTGCCATCCAGCATTGTTTCTGACAGAGGCCTGCAATTTATTTCCAGATTCTGGGGGGAGATCTGCAGATTGATTGGAGCTACAGCAAGCCTTCCATCTGGATTTCACCTAAAGTCCAACGGTCAGACAGAGAGAGACAACCAGGACATGGAATGGATGCTGTGTTGCATGAGCTCCCACTTGCCTAAATCTTGGAGTGTTTTCCTCCCTTGGGTGGAATATGCCCAAAACTCTCTGCCTGGGCCATCTACAGTAAAGTCCCTGTTCCAGTGTTATCTCAGCTATCAACCTCTATTGTTTCCTGCATTAGAGGAAGAGGTCTTAGTCCCGTCGGTCTATCAGTTTATTTGTTGCTGTCAACAAGCCTGGGAATTAGTGAGGACCTACCTACTCGCTTGGAGAAGTACGCCAATTCGTGCAGATCTCAAGCTCCTACTCTCAGTGTGGGACAGAAGGTTTAGTTAAGTGCAAGGGACCGCCCTCTACGTCAGGGGTGGCCAATCTTATCCGCAAAGGGTTTTCGCCGCAGCTCCTTAATTAGAGGGCTGATTGGCTGAAGAGTCCTCACACCTGGGTTTGATCAGCTGACCTACAGGTTACCCCAAAATCCTGCATACACACCAGCATGCATTTTACTGTTCATCCTGCAAGATTAAAAGGAAGAAAAAATATTGCATATTAAAATTTATTTTTTTAAATAAATTCATGTTAATTTGAATAATTTTTTTAAGTGTCAGGTAAATAAATTATCAAATAAGTGAGGGATAAGCTGAGACAAGGTGTGTGGTTATACAGTCAACGACAGCTTGATGTAACCGCATACCTGGAAGTGGTGTATCCTGCTTATTCCTTGGCTAACAAACAAAAAAACAATAGAATAAACTACTCATAGTTAATTTTTCAAAAGTTAATTATTTCAATTAGCATTTAAATTTATTTCAATACGCTCTTAAAAATATAGTCCCTATAAGGGGAAAATGTCTGGTTAGGCTACTCACTGGAGGCAAGTTGGTCAAGTTACCATAGAAACCATCAACAGACAGTTTTGAGCTAAACTAAGAAAGATTATGCTGTTCAGAATGACTGCTTATTTATGAGTAAAAACTCACACGGTTTTTATATTTATATGTTTAATAAAACATCAAAACGCATTAATATAGAACTGGACTTAGGCTCCCGTGGAGCTACCTATGCAGTTACAGAAAAATAATCAACACCCACGTGACATAAGAAATAGTATTTACTAAAGCTGTGGCATAAGGACTAACAATTACTTCATTATCAGTCCTTTACAATTTATGCAATACAGGATCTTGGAGCCTATTATAGCGGGAACACAAGGTATGAGGCAGTGGGCACTCTGGAAACAATGCCAGTCCATTGCAGGGTACACAGTCACACACTACAGGTAATTTACAGTTTACCTAACTGCATGTGTTTGGACTACAGAGGGAGATCCAGAGAAACACCATAAGAAAATTCAAACACAAAGACCTAGCAGCCAGAATCTAACACGCAACTGTGGGAGTATGAAACAAGGGTTCTAACCAGAGTGGAATGATCCCATGATATAGTGATCTAGGAGTGGCTTTCCCGAAAGCTTCATAGCGATAAATAGTTTGTTATCTAGTACTTAAGATTAATCATTAATTAGCAACCTGTGCCCTGGAGGACCGGAGCCCTGTGTAGCTTAGTTCTTTCTCTTTTCCACCATAAATGATTCAGCTCAAGAGCTGTGTGGTAATTAGCACAAGGAGTAGAATCAGGTGTGTTAAATGAGTGGAAACACAGAAATGTGCAGGGCTCTGACGTTGAAAATCAAATTCAATTCATAAATTGGTTGAAAATAGTGCAGAATCGCAATTCAACTTTGAATATAAGGAAACACAATTAAAATGGAATTGATTTTACATAAATTCCTAAGAATGCCCCATGCCCTCCACCATGCAATCATGAATATTTATGGCAGCAAGAAGTACCCTTTGGCCATGCCCAACCTTGGATCAAGCACCTGCCAGAATGGTCTGTGCATCTCATTGTTATTTATAATGAATACCACATTTGAAGTGTCACCTATAGAATAAATAAATTAACTGTCATTTTGTGTACCATGGTGAAAGAGCACTTCATACAGTCATACAAGTACCCATTCACATCCCTGTCCATCTGACAACCCAGCGACACTCACAAGAAAAGCTACTACAGACTCCTCACAAATGGTTACACACTGAAACTGTTAAATATGCAAAACCTATAAATATATGCCCATGGCAAATAACTTAGAGGGCTGATGTAAACCAAATGCATAGATCACTCACCAGTACATATATAATGTCAATATATACATGTACCATCTTGGAAGTAAATCTGTAATGCAATTATTCATGGTTTGCTAGATTAAATGACATTCATGTGCAGTATGATTACACTGAATTGAAATGAATTAAATTCTTACTGTCATTCCAATTCATAATTTTACAGGGTGTGGCCAAGTCAATTCAAAATCCAGTTCATAAATTCTGAACAACCCTGGTAGGCTACATAATGAGCTAACCAATCAAACTTGATATGTGTTCAGTCATATCCTTTGAATTGGGAATGTGAATTACCCCTCACGGCCAGCAATGGCAGAGAATTGTGCAAGCCAAGCGCCATCCAGGAAGCCAACTTGCTTTTGCCGGTGATCATGAACTGTTTGGAATGTCAGTAATGAACAATTCAGAGCGAAATACAGGCTGGCCTGGAGTGAAATAATGAGCTTCCTTGGTTTGGTGCTGGATAAATTGTACACAGGAATTTTGCCCTCAGGGGACCACGCAGCTTCAGCTTGTGGCAGCTCCCTGCTTCTACACTATTGGTGGGTTCCTGCAGACCTACAGAAGCACATGGCCTCGCCAAGGCTGCTGTGTCCTGCATCTGTGCATTGATCATATTTCTGTTACACCATGTACACAAATACCTACAATGTCCAGCAGGAGGGGCTAAATTGACACTAAAATTAATTTTCATGCCATTGCAGGTGTGTCTGGCATTGTAGGTGCAGAGGATGGAGCCCCTATTCATACCTGCAGCTTCTAGAATCCCACTTGCCTGTCAAATAGCGTTCTTGACACTAGGCCTAAATGGCCAGGTGATATGCAGCCATCAAGGACATTTTACAGACATTGATACCGAGTGGCCTGGGAATCCACATGGTGTTTATATCTGGTCCAGCTGTGGAGTGTCAGATGGCAAAGGATGGTGTGTTTGCTGGTGGCTGGTTATTGGGAGACAGCAGGCATCCATTTAGCTAATACCTGCTGATTCCTGTGTTGAATCTCCAAACCATGAGAGCGCGCCAAAGGGTTACACACTGCTGTAGAGGGGCTTTCGGCTTGTGGATGATCCGATTCTGGTGCCTACACGAGTCTTTGAGAGCTCTAAGGTTTCCCTCTGAATGTTGCTCGGCTGTTCTTGTTATGCGCAGTATGCTGCACAATATTGCAGTAACTGTTTTACTAAAATATATTTTTGATCCCCTCAAGTTGTTTTACGGCTTCTTTTGAGAAAAGTTACTTCCTTTTCCTTTTGCTGCTCACTATCACACTTTTTTATAAGGAAGCAACATCACATTTTTGAGCCTATTTATATTTTCGACAGATGGGTTGAGGTATTGTGGCCTTAATTATGAGCGCTTTGATGTGTTTTTATTGATTTTTCTAATTATTTGGTGTTTTTTTACATTTGTATGTATGTGGTATGACAATCATAACATATGTCACCATTCAAATACATGGAATCGATGTTCCTGTTAACGTCAGTCTGTGCTTTTCTCATACGCTGGGGAGGAGCCAACAGAGTTTGTCTGTTAATGCTGAAATAATGAAGGGTTTTGTGAAACACACGTAGACCTCACTCGTTCTTTACCTACGTCGTTCTTTACCTTGTTCGTTATTCATTAAGACCGGTCCCTTTAGGGAAAGCCATCCTAGAACAGAACACACTTTTCCCCTCACATTTTATAAGGTTTGCTGTGTTTTAGACCCATCAGGATGGAGAACAAAGAAAGAGGAATGATTTGTAGTATGCCTGAGTATGCTTGTTTTTTCTACTAGTGGAGCTTGATATATGAAAAGCTGATAATGTAAAGATGAAATCAATCAATCAAATCAATCAAAGAACTTATAAATGGCATAAAAACAGCAGCTAACATAATACCTACATAACGTGAAAGAGCTTCTGGGGAGAACCAACCATGTGAATCCTAAGTAGTGATCAGATTCCAGTTATAACAATTTACACTGGACTGAGCAGTTTAGAGCTTGCTGTATAGCAACATGTGCGTGCATATGAGAAAATCGTTTCTGTGATTAATGTAGCCCAACCAAATAATGACTAAAACTGGCATCTCTTCTTAAAGGGTTTCCAAGTTAGAGTTACACTCTGGGACAGTGTTTTCAAAAATAAATAAAATAAAATATTTTACTTGAGGGGACACAAATAATGTATATTCTTCAGTCACTTTGCATTACTTTTAAAGTTAATTACAGTATTTTTGTTGATTTCTAATGAATGCATTTTTCA
>JABFEB020000038.1:1723170-1746199 GCA_019775895.2 Stomatorhinus ivindoensis | reverse complement strand
TATAACAATATAAAATATTATATCCCATTATATTTTCATATACATTTAAAAATTTATTAAAGTTACTGGTCTATTACAAAAGATCGATTATACAATATTTTTCATGCTTTTAAAATATATTACTTTCAATATGTGTAACATGTATGAAGTAAAAACATATACCATATGATACTACTTATCAACAAATCCTTCAAAAAACAACAAAAAAATAGATCTAAGCGGCAGAAGGGAAACCTCAGGCCTCTTCATTGCGATGATTGCTTCATGAATTATGTAGAACCATCTAGTTAAGTGGCAGGCAGAATTGCAAAAGCTATTGAAAGGCTACAGTTCTAAGTCTAAGAGAGACTCGGCAATTAAGGTACATTACCTGAACTGATTTAAAGCTAAGCCTAACAATGCAAGCGGTAGATTTGTCTTTGGATTAAAGTGCCTGCTGAGCAAATAAAAACAATTAGGTAAATTGGAAATTTCATTGTAGCAGAATTTAATACTTTTTGAAAAGCCAATAACATAGAACCAATATTGCTGGCACATACAGGTAAGTAATTCAATCTGAAAAAAATACATCTTTAACTTGAGCTGAAACTTCAAAACGACTTGCATAAAAGTCACAAATGTCATACTCCTGTAAAATACCCTGTCATCTCGATTAAATATACCTGTAATAAAATAGGATTTACTATAACTGGTGTTTTTTGACAGAAGAAAATAATTTCTTTTTACATGGACTGTGAAGCTGTTCATGCAGAAATCATGGAAACAGGACCCATTTTTGCAAAACAAACTAATAAATAAATAAGCGTGAAACAATACCAATATAAACTTTGATTTGCCAGAATCAGCCTTCACAAATAATGACAAAGACAGAGCGAGAAAAACAGGAGCAACATACTGTAAATGTCCAGAATTTTCACAGTGGGCTAAAGTGCACAACCAAAATGGCACAATCATTTCACTGATTAGTGCGTTTTTATCTTACAAGAGGGATCTGACAATTGTTAATTAAGAAAATAACGCTGAAGTGTTTTTGTTTCCAATGTCCATAGGGTACAATATTCACAAAAACAGTCTCACAAAAAAAACAACATAGGTGTTTTGGTTAAGATTCTAAAAGATTCCAGGGATATACTTTGATATAAATAGCAGCTGTAGTACCAGTAATTCACACTACGTAGCCAGAAATTCAATAGTACAGTCACAAATCGTATTTTTACAAATCTCTATCAATCCAAATAGCTTTGGTCCTGGTTTAGGTCTTCCCCTTGAACTCGTGGCACATTCTCATGAATTCACGTAGTTCTTATAAAATATTTGATATCTGATTTCTTGATTTCTATTTTTTAAATGGTGTTAACTTTTGCCAGAAGGGAGATGGGCTCCTTTTAAAATCATTTATTTCAAAAATTTCTGATTGTGCCAAGCTGCCCGGTACCACGTACTGTCCTGGATCCATGGTGCTCACAGATGGGGCATAAAAAGGAGGCATTGATCTGTTTTGACTTACACCTGGATTTGAAGAAGAAAAAGAAACAGACGTGTAGAAAAAGAGACAGAGCCAGAAAAAACAAGGAAACCAAAAAGAAAACTGTTATTACTAATTGAAATGTATACATACATACACCCATATACAAATATGGGTGTTTCCATATATGTATATATATGTATATATATATATGGTGGAAAATCGTCAAAGAAACAGACAAATAAGCATTTAGGCAAATTTTGATTACAAAACTTAGTATTGTATGTCAGTAGACACTTTCATATTCTGGGTGTTTCTTGACGTTTTTCTGCATTCACTTCTGGATTATTACTTAAAAATTAATCACAAAAGTGAACTATTTACACTATTAACAAAAAAGTCTAAAAGGTGCCATGGCATCTTAAAAGTATATCATTCAGAAGTTTTTGAGGGTTAACATTTGTTGTAGTTTCCACTAAATTTATATTTAAAATGACAACAAAACTGTACACATTTACTTATACACGTACTGGGCCTACAAAATTAAAGTTACACAGGGATGCTCCATCTTCCCAGACCTTTCCGGTTTTGTTCAACTCTGCTTTTAATATATGAAATTAATGACATTATTTACATGATAAGATTTCCTACATGCTATTTCATGTATCAGGGGAAATTGAGAATAACAGGACCATCAAAAGCCAAGCCTAGGTGTCCGTAATGTCCCCATGATGTGATGTCAACCTCTTGTTTTGACCTTGTGCAGACATCTTTTCGGCACCCACAATGGGACACTCCATTTTATAAAAATCTTAGAATTAGATTTAAAAAACTTGGATTTGAATTTCTTTTGGTTACTTATGGTTAAGGTTACTTACTTATAGTTTAGGTTACTTGCTTATGGTTAAGGTTACTTACTTGTGGTTAAGGTTAGGGCTGGGTAGGGGTTAAGGTTGCTATAGTTTAGGTTATGCCCAAAGAAATGAGTCCCAACAAAGCTATAGATACCTAATCTACTTGAGTGTGTCCCTCTGTGGAAAATGAATTTCTCAGACTAAACAACAGCTGCCATGGCATCTTGATTAAGCAAAGTTTTATATGCAGGGTAACTTACTGTCTACAACAGGGGCCGCCAATCACTTCATTATTGTTTGCAAAAATTGCTTCAAGATGAACATGTATTAATATGTTTTAATAGAAATGTCTTCAAGGTTTTAGCTAAACAAATGAAAAAAAATGTAAAGGGAGACTAGAGAGAGAAGAAATTTTTTCTGCAATATGTAAGTCCACATATTTGAAATTATTAACAGAGAAAGCAATTCTGCCTAATCTGACCACAGATAAAAATGAAATTGTTTGTTATCTCCTTTTCGCATATTGTAAAATGACATAAGGGTACATATATTTTAATTTCCTAAATATTCAGACATGGATATTCTATTTATTCATTTTTAACAAATGGTTATCTAATTAGGGTCATTGTTCTATGAGACAATTCTATGATGCGAGATCCTATTCCAATGGAGGGTTTTGGAACTATGTAAAAAAATCCATAAAACATACTACTTAGAGTATAACAAAAAAGACGTTCTATTTTGTGATTTTGAAGTTGATCAACACTGCACTGTTTTCTTCAATCTAAAGACAACTGAATTACAGCTTCCGCACTTTCCCACAATTCCCAGTTTTAAATAGTTATCTAAACTGTGTGTGTAAACAATAAGCTTTTATTAAAAGTAACTGCATTCCTTCAAACTAAAGGACAAGCGAATCTCTAAGATATTATGTCACACATTTTTGAGACACTTCATATGAGGGGACTTTTGAAATGGTAATAAAATACAAATTCTGCAGCCATGCTGGTGATACAATTAGTATGAGATGAACATTAATTTCTTTAGTTGTTTTGAATTTTCAATACCTTGAATCTGCAGGCAGTTAATTACAACAGTGGCAAACTTTTTAGACAATAATATAATGGGAGTCTGTTGTAAACCAAAAAAAAAGAGAACCTTGTTATGTTACGGTAATAAGCATAAGTATATGCACTGCTACCATGATTTTTTTACTTTTTTTAACTGATAGAATTAGTTTTAATCAACCAGTCCATTTGCTTACGTGATGTGCCTACTAGGCGTGTTGACAAGGCAGATGTCACTTGAATGCAGCCTAATGGTAATATACTTGTATTTACTTATATATTTATATGTATATATATTAGTGCATTATATAATTCTGACATAATTGTATAAATTATTCACATGCGTTTTGGATGTTAACATTTGTTTCTAAATATATGATGCATGTTAGAATGTTTTGTCTGGTTATACAGTATGTTCAGCTTTCTGAAAACTGCAATACTGCTTTTGGCCATGTAGAGGGGCGTGACTTAATGCAGACCTCCAGTAACCCTACACTTAAGTTGATCGGAGAATACACTTAAGTTAAAAAAAGCACGGAGCTAGGTGATTTCTTGACTTCAAGACCTGGGAGAATTGACCCTTAATGTTTTGCAGTTTGGGGCTGGCCCATTTTTTTGCCTAGGAGTGTATGCATTGTTGAAATTGAACACAGAGAAAAGAAAATAAAATTTAAAAATATATATTATGAACTCATTTAAAAAGATGCTTGTTTTAGGAACTATAGGATGAAGGGGAGTTAAGTTTTGCTTGAAATTACTTCCTTTACGAAGACAGTTATGAAACTAATTTTTAAAAGATACATAGGTGTACAAATTTCATAGGTTAAAATTAATTTCAATCTTATCCTTTCCCTGTTACCTGTTCTAATCGCATGGACTTATAAAAAAATGCTGAGTATATTATTATATTTGTTTAGCATTTTCTGTATTTTATCAAACAGGTTCAATGGACACAAAACACAATTTAAAATAGTTCAAATTCATTGCTCCTCCACTCAATCCATTCAAAATGTGCGATGATCAAAGTGATGCTAAATATGCCAAATTATTATTACTATTTTGCTTCTACATGTTATGTTGATTTTTCACAAATCCAATGTTTCCCTGCTGTCATGACTGAAGAACTGATGTATTGGCGACCCCCACTATATATAATACTCTCATGGTAAATTAATATACCTTTATCTTTTTCATACCATGTCCATAAAAAATGTCCATCTTTCTCAAGATGATATCTATAAATGAATCTGAAAATTCAAAAAAATACTTCATCTTGAGTTGCCCATGTGCAAAAGTGATTACTACAATCTATTTGGTTAAACCAAATTATTACTGAAAGTATATACATTTGTATAAATAAATATACTGAGATATAGACACACACACATAACAAAAAGAAATTACATAACCAGTAACAAGTCTGAATAGTTATTTTACAATCATCTGCATAATGGCATTGTACCCAGTAAACTTCAATTATTGATTAAGTAAATACAAGGGCTTGGTCTTTTCATTGCTGTTTCAGTGCTGTTCTACAGTTTTGTAAGGCTCTGTACTGCAGCTATCATTTCATTTTAAAAACAACTGAACATACTACCAATATTACTCAGCTATCCAATATGAAAGGAACACCTATCTACAGTGGCGTATGGGAGATCCATAAAGCTACACCGGGCCTTCAATGGCAATTTGTGGAACCAATGATGCCAATACTGCAACCTGAGTAACATGCAAACCAACATAGATAATGGTTTCAGTATTAAGGAGTCATGTGACCATTAGCTGAACATAATACCCCACACCTACCAAATACCAAAACTGTACCATTAGCACTGCTGCTAACATTAATGGTCAGAGGGGTGGAAAACTGGGAGTGTTCAAATTAGCACCATGACAAGGCTGGATGGATTGGTTGACTAGCTAACTCTAGAGAAAACAACAGGTCAGATTTTTATTAACAGTAAAACACATTCAAGTTGATCTCTGAGACTAGCCTACAGATTTTCGCTTCTTCAATAGTTTGCTAGCCATGCCGAAATAGAACTTACCGCTACAGTCTGCTAAGATAAATGGTGAAAAGAGTAATGATATTTTAAGCAATTTTGCCCTTTCTTCTCTTTAGCTTGCCTTTTCAGTGCTCCATTTTGATATTTTATCTTCCTCCTTTCTTTACTTCTGTTAAGGCTTATATTCAGGGATTGACATAACTGTTACACAAGTATGCATTCACCTTTAAAAGCGATACGTGCGCCAATCCATTAATGTAACAGCGCAAATATGTACGTATTTTATGTTTATTTTTGCCGATATGACAAAAAAATTACCGTGCATTTTAACTTTTATACCGCAATGGAAGTATGAATTAGCATATAAAGGTTAAAATGCATTTCTTGTCATATCCGTGCAAATGCACATAAAATGCGTACACATTCACACTGTCACAACAATTGATTGCCGCACGTATCACTTTTAAAGGTGAATGTGTACTTTTGTACCAGTTATGTCAGTCCCTGCTTACATTCATTCATGAAAGTATTACTGAGTGACTTGGCTGGGCAGTGAAATCTTAGGTTGACTTTTAGAGTAACTGCTATATTCAGTGGGCATTTATATTTTTCAACCAGCAAATGTTTGCTTAACAGGAAGGCTTGAGTATGACCTATTTAAAGCCAGTTACTTTGAAGTATACAGATATGTTGATAATTCATACAAATTTGAGCAGGACTCTACTCTGTGTGATGGCCACCTGCATTGCAGAGGCTATGCTGGTGTCACATACGCCACTGTCTACATTGGTATCATGAAATACACAGTTGTGGCCAAAAATATTGATGACACTTTTTCATGTATTCCGAAAAAATATTAAAATCACAAATATTAGCGTATTCATTATCTTTATTTGAATTAGAACACAAAGGAAAGCCAAATTGAATCATATTTCACACAGAACTCCAAAAAGTATTCTGACAAAATTCTTAGCACTCTAGACCTAATATTTGATAGCACAGCCTTTGGAAAGAATAAATGCAAGCCAAAATTTCTTCTAGCCATAAATGAGGTTCTTGCATCTCTCTGCTCTTTTCTTTTGCAAGCTGCTCCAGGCCTCCCAGATTTTCTTCTGATCTTTTCACTGGTGTTCTAGGGGATTTGGATCAGGGCTCACAGTTGGCCACTTCAAAATAGGCAGTGCTTACTTTGAAACCATCTCTGGGTGCTTTTTGAAATGCACTGTAAGTCATTGTCCTGCAGAGAGACCTTCAACGGATCAACAGAGACCAAACTTTCTGATGCTGGGTCCTACATTGTGCTCCAAAATGTCTTTGTACTCTTCAGACTTCATATCGTCATGTACTGTTGTACCTTTTCTCTGAAGGTCAGCCTGGGATCTGTTTGGCAGATTAAGGTTCTCTTTCCACCCTATGGGCAATACTTTGCTGCAATCAGTTTTTTTGCTGCCATACACGTCCATGGAGGTTGGCTACAATACCACAGACCTTAAACTTCTTGATAATGTTGCATACAGTGGACACAGTAATGGGAAGATCTCTGGAGATAGTCTTGTGGCTTTGCAGTTGTCCATGCTTCCTATAATTTTGTTTCATCCCTCCTTAGGCACTTCTCTACTTTTCCATCTTTTCCCCACGCTCGGTGTGGTACACATACAGTAGACATGCAAAACATATCCTGGATCAACTTTTCTCTAGGTAAATAGCCTGAAATCAGATTGCAAGATCCCATAAACTGGCACAGGTTTGAATAAAAACTAAAGTACCACCACCTGCTTGAAATTCAGCTATGGCTTACAACTTCATTCATTTATGACGTTCTGTGTGAAATAAGATCAGATTCACCCTTTTTGCCAGTTGCTATTTTGCGTGTGTGTGCTGTTCCACTGCACATAAAGGAAGAACATGTTATCACCAAAACAACATCAACATTTTTGTGAAAGAATTAGTGCTTAAAATGACAAAAGAATTGCAGAGTTTTGCCCAATATCTTTGGCCAAAGCTGTATTCCACACTCTGGAAATAAGAATGGTAACATTATTGGTAGATATCTATTAACTTCTAATGAGAAACTGAAGAATCTTTGCTGCACTAAATTTCCCAATAAATTGCTATGGTTGCTGAACTATGTCTAATTTGGGAATTATTTTTAAAAAGAGCCGAACAGGGAAGACACAGTCCAAAACAGCAATTAAGAGACCGGGTGACAAGATCGCAAATAATGCCGAAGTAGAAAAAGTACAGGGGATCACCTGGTATCTCTTTGTTGCCTCACCTTTCTGTTTAGCTACTTTTCGCACTGTCGTGGCAGCCTGCCGCTTTTGATATTCCGAAATTTCAAAACCTGTAAAACAACCAAATAAAGACACTTGCTCAAAAATGCAGTCCCAGTTTGCTTTATTTTCCTAATTTTAATATTAAAATAAAAAGTAGACCAACATCACTTTGGTTAACAAAAAATAATTAAAAAAAATAATTTCTCAACTATTTCCTGTCCTTGACCAGTTTACATTTACAATAATCTGGCTTTAAGGCTAGAGTTTCACACATTCCTGGATTGCAGTGCATATTCTTGGTCACAGGATTTATACAAAATAAACAAGCTACAGTATGTGGTAAAGAATTTCAAGGTGAGTGAAATCTATCCTTTAGTGAATACCTATGCTGCAGTTCTTAATCGGGAGAAGCGAGAGAATTCCTGATGGGTCACCCAGGTGACAGGCTGGTGACGAGCATCAAGAAATTATTTTATGTAAATGCTGTAGCAGGGTTACTGAACTGGTTCGGAAGTGGATAGTGGTCACGACAACTGTCAAGCTATCAGCCTCCAGATCAAGAATCCAGTTCACAGATTGCACAGAGAACCAGTTAATTAATCTCACATTTACTACTTCTGTGTATCTTAAATGCCATCATTGTTCAATGACTAATTGCAAGGTATTGTCAGTGTCTCCTTACGAAATATCCTTCTATTTTTTTCTGATTCCTGACTTCCTTTGTGTTACTGCCTCCTTGCCTGTGGTTTCCTGACTCTGATTTACATTCGGTTTGCCCTCTGCTCACGACCCCAGCCTGTTTCTCCAGTTCTGATTCCGGAATTGTGTTTTGGCTCTGTTGTTATTCATAAACAGATTAAGGTAAACATGGATCTTGTTCCTGGACCCTGACTAAGTTTATTACAGTGATGCTACGTCCATTGTGTAACAAACAAACTAATGCAATAGCATTTTCATCACAGAAACTATATTGGGGCTAAAATTTTTTAAAAGTTTGTTCATTAAAAGGTGATGACTTTAATCTAAAGGTGACTATGATTATATGGCTAAAATCTGGTCATAAGACAGTTTCTATGGTCTTGTTAATCAAATATGATTGCCTTAACAGTATTACCCACAGTTATTTATAACTGATTATTGAACCATAGGGTTATCAATAAAATTTCCAGACTCTGATTTTACCATTCAACAGTGTAATATGCTGTCAGGATAATTTGAAAAACAATAAAAAATGAATAACTCACAATACATCTGATACTGCTCAAACATACTTGCCTATTTTTTCATCTTCTTGGACCATTTTTCGCTCCTCTTGGAAAGCTCTGAGCCATCGAATCTTCTCTTCCAGTTTTTTGGCATGGAAGATGTGGCTTTCTTCAGTGTCCTTGTTGTGCAACTTGAAGGCATTTTTAACACTAACGTTGAAGTCATCATCCCTGCCATCTTCTATGTCGATCACTTCATATCTGTCCATATCGATGCGACCTTTGTAGTAAAGGACATCTCTGCGTATCAAGTCCTGAGGTAAATTGAACCAAATGTGTTAATAACCAACCCAAAATCTGGTAACTCACAAATATGCAGATTTAAAAAAATATTCAATGGTGCCTTCAGATCTCTTACTGCAGCCTTGTAGCCTGAAGGGGTACGTATTTGTCCATGCTGCCCACTTAATTAGCTTTGATTAACTGCTGGCTGAATAAATTTGCATTATTTAAATTTATAAATTACTAGGGGTCTTCAAGTTGCTCTTATACTATTTTTTTACTTATGGAATACATGTAATACAAAAATGTAAATGCACTATTTTTATTCCATTTTGATTGCCAAAATCTAAACAACAGACAAAAGGAATGTCTCGTTGATTATTCAAGCACATTATATTGTTCATAAATGGGGAAGAATTATATACCTAGATTTTTCAAAATACAAGCTTCAGTCCTTATACAGTAGCACAGCATTCCTCAGCAACTACTATACCACAAGAAATGTTAGTTTTCAGCCAATAGTTCCATCAAAGTTAGTTAAATCTCTACATTCTTAGGCCTGTAAGCCTGGAATTCTATGTTTTGTCTGTTCCTAAGCCAGTATGTTGTCTTGAATTTGAGGATATATCAGAGAAATTAAGCTTAACAACTCAATTTCATTTATTTTGCTTTATAATTTATTATACATAACCACCCTAGTAATAATGCATAATAATACTAAATAAATAAATGCGTAGTAATAATATCAAGAAATAAAGGCAGGGAACATACTGAAACAGCCTACCTTTTTAAGGGACATTGTCACTGTGGGATGGTAATGATCTAGCAGTTGTTATTTTAAGTGTTTCCTACTTTTAGAGGCAGCCATACATCTGCCATCTCAGGTATAGATAAATACAAGAAGGGCAATCATCCTAATGTTATCCATGTTACACATCTACTTTTCAATTCCCACAACGCATACCTTTTTGCAGAGAACCATCTGATGATCAAAAAGAAAGAAAACTCTCTGCTGACTCCTCCCATAGGGTTGATAAACCCAGGACATCTCCCCAGTATAAACCAGCTCAGAGCTTCTGTCCAAAATGTCGTCCCCCTACAGAACAACAAGAGCAGGAGTCATAAAATTACTTTTAACCAAATAGGATCTATAAAATAGGGTGGCAAGAGACTGGCATGAAAATATTCTTTCATATGTGCAGGTACAGTATATACGTATGATTTATCAGATTGCTATTAGAATTTACTCAATATTTTAAAAATTAAATATTGCATATTATTATTTTCCTTTGATATTTCTGAAGGGAAGGACGGTGAGATGGAGCTAAAGTGGAACAAGCCATTATTTACTAGAGAGGTAGCCTATATAGTCCTCTGAGCTCGGGAGAATATTAGTGACATGCTTAAGTCAGGAGAACTCATATGAAACTTAATTACTAATTGTATTGCGTTTGATTTATATAAAAGTTACCTCACTCAAAAATGCGGTGGTAGACGGGGTGGCAATCCAAAGGAAGGCGTAGCAGCTGCCAAACCATAGATCTAACACTGGGTGGAGAGAGTCTAATTGATTGCACGGTCCGGATTCAATTGTATTTCGGTCTGGACATGTACCCTGCAGAGGCCATGGATGGATTTCTTTTCCTCTGGGCATGATGTATCATTTACTTTGTTATTCCCTCGAAATACTAATCACATAATCCCTAAAAAATGCACGCAATTTGTTTTTTTGAGCTCGAAATTTGCTATTTTGAACTTAATTTTCAATTTCATTTCATTTATTGTTTTGGTTATTAGTGTTTCTGCCTAAACTAAATATGACCACAGAGCCAGAAGCTGGAGTGATGTGAGCAAACACTATGGATTTTATAATAGTAAATTAATTATGTGAAATCTTTGAACTAATGCACAATATTTCCCAATGCAACTTGGTCGTATTCTGGTTGACCTGGCAGTTGTCTATGCAAAGTTTCAACCAATTTTCTAGGAGGAATTAAGCGCTATCGTAATACTAATTCTTAATACTGAGCAAGATTTTTATAGTTATGTATGTAATACGTATTATGTCTCCCATTTCAAATTGATCCAGCAGCCTGAGCTTCTGTCAGTCTCTGAAAAATTATGGCATTGAATGCTGAACTGCAGTCATTGAACAGCATCACTGCTTTGCGTCAAATTTTCCGTTCTGCCAAAAGCTGCATTCTGTCCTTGACGCTTTTCTCAGACAGTTTCACCCCTTTTAACACATCTTCAAGATGCCAAACCAGCCTAGATACCCTACTTGTAATCATCCTTCTAGCTAAAGTCATTTTCCCTGAGCTAATAAATTCTTCTGACACTTTACACAGGCTTTTCTCCCCCTGTCATTCAAAGGCATAAATGTCAAAAGGTGGCCATCCCTGCATGAGGTGGTTTTAGGTCTTCAAAATCCATTACTTCTAGCAATATCACCTGCAGTTTCAGAATGCTGACCTGCTCTCTTAATAGCTGATAGAGAAATGGCGAATTTCTCAATCGTTTGGGCCTTGCAAAGGATACTTTTGTGTACAAGGAGATTACAGAAGTGAATTTCCTAGCTTATGATTTTAGCTAAAAAAGGCTTAAAAGTGGTGTGCGGTTCTGTGGGTTAGGACTTTGTGATGGGAAAGTCATCACTTCAAATCCCAAACTCAGCATAGGAGTCACTTCACTGACAGTCCCATAAAGAAGGCCCTTAACTCCAACTACACGTCTCATAGGAGAGAAAAATGGGATAGGTGAGAACTAATGAATTGTTTAAAACGCCAATGTACACACGTGAATAACCCTAAATAAGGTTTAATGTGAAAGCTACCAAATAATCATTTTTAAAAGATTTTGGAGGATATTTATATACCATAACCATTATTTATTAAGCAGCCAATTAACTAATATAAAAAGTATGAAGTTATTTCATATTTATATATCCAAATATTCTTCTAATAATCTTCTAAACCTTAACAAAAAAACAAGTTTCATAAAATATTTTTATGATAAATAGCTAGACTTCAGGCCCTGATATGGGATTGCAACCCATCCCAGGTTATTCCCAACCTTGCGCCTGTAGCTTCCAGGATAGACTCCCCACAACCCTGCATAAAACAAGCAGGTATAGAAAAAGGATGGATGGATGGATGGATGGATGGATGTTACACTTCCATGTGTCAGTTAATAGTACAAAGACTTGATGTACTACCGGAGCCTGACACCAGGGTGCGCATAAACTACTTTTCAAGAAAATGCAAGCTGATGCAAGAATCCCTTCTGATGCTGAATAGCTTAGACTAAAAATTAAGTATTATAAGTTAATCTATATTCAAAATTTAAAAACAGGACTGCTTTATTTATACAACACCGTTCATTTTCTGTCAACATTGATCTTCATCTGCATCATAGAAAGCTTTCACTATTGCTAGAAATAAAGAATGATTGGTAAGACTATTAGCCATGAACTTTTTTTCTTGTTAATATTCATGTCTATAATATTATATATATATATATATATATATATATATACACACACACACACACACATATATCTGACATAATGAAGCCCAAGTAGAAGTTAGTTTTAGAAATCAAAGATTTCGTGGCTCAACCCTGTAATAATGTTATTTACCGGGGAAATTTAAGCAATATAAGTTTATTTACATAGCACATTGTCAAAAACAGAGGTCATTTAAAGTGCTTCACATTAAATTAAATTTATGCTAATTTATGTGAAATACATAATAAGAATTGTACCGAAATAGCTAAAAAATCTGAGAAAACATCTAAGTGTTATTTGATTAAATATTTAGTTAAATATGTAATTGGATCTTTTTTTTAAAAAAAAAGCAAATGGAGTGAATTAATTAATAATGTATCAATTCATCCATTTTTCAGAACTGTTTATTCAACACAGGGTTGGAATGAGACAAAATACTTGTGAGGACAAGGCAGGGGATACCCTAGACAGGTTTACATCCACCACAAAGCACAACATTTATTAAAAAATCTAGAGTCAAATATGAGTATAATTACATTCTTTGTTTTAATATTTAAAGGTGCCTAGAATTGCACATTCCTTCTTGGTCAGTGTATCTGGTAAATTAGAAAATCTAAGGATTGCAGTACTAGTCATTATTAAAACCTAAAGTTTAGGCAAAATTTCTTGCTTACTGTATCACTATATTTTACGTTTCACTGTAAAGCAATAATGTCAATAATGATTACTTGTACTTCACAAATCTATACAGTTTATATAATGTAGTTTATATATAGTTTAATGGAAAAATGTGCTGTTTAAATTAAGATTGCGCTAGGTTATTAGAAGTATGCCTGTTGTAAATTTTGTATACTTTTTATTTATTATAGTGAAACCATGAGTTCAGTCCTGGCCAGTAAATTTACCATATGGTCCTACATTTTAATTAGACACAAACTAGGGAGGGGGTTATGTGGCATGGAACTAACAAGACATGAAAGATGCTGTTGGCAAAAATGTTCATTAAAATTCCAGTCATAAATCCAAGCCAGTATCTATTTTGATCTTCAAAGAGATTGCCCATATGTTTTTCTTTTACTCAAAGGGGGTTAAATCATCTTCTGACACAAAAAAATTAACTGCATATTTTCAAGGTATAAGATAATTATATGTTTATATGTGTATGATTTGAAAATATTTAACAAAAACAAGCTGACAAAAAAATCAACTGAAACAGTATTTAATACTATTCTAAAAGCATACTACAGATAATTTTATGCTGGAATACCTTCCTTGAACAAATGGTTATAATAATAAAGGTAACTGACTGAGAACATATGTGACCCATCCATTTAGCAAGTAGGTAATAAAGAACCTCCTTTGTTGAGAATAGCCTCTCTTTCCACAGCTGCTGACCAGCCTGGGAGGTGATTCGGAGATACAGTATTTTAGCACATTTATATCATTCGTGTATATTTTTGGATGACTTGCTTGAACGGCTTGCTTGCTTGAATTACTTCCAATCACACCATCTGATGCATTCAACAGGACTGAGATCAAGTCTGAATTTTATTGTTTGATTTACTCCAGTGTTCTGGAACATTCCTATGTTACAGGAGTTTAACAGTATCAACTTCTTTTTGCATTTTATATCACAGATAACAGAAACATGTCCTGAAGAACTGCTGTAGGGTTGCCTGGTAGAACTTGGAATATGTCGGGTTCCTCAATGATTGCATGCCATCCAGGCCCCAAGACAGCAAAGCAGCTCCACACCATTATACCTCCTCCACCACGATTTTGGAATGAGTTTTTAGTGCTGATATGCAGTATCTTGTTTATCCCAAATTTAAAGTTGTGTACATTTAATTTTTGTCTCATATGACCACAGTACAATACTCAAGGAATGTTGTAGGGCATCCAAGTGGTCTTTTAAAACCTAACGACAGGCAACAGTGTTTTAGAAAAAAATATTTATCTATTTTTCTTGAAGGGCAATGGCTCCCTTCTTGGAAAACCTCCATGAACGCCACTATTATTTAATATTTTCTTACAGCAGACTCCTGAACACAGACACTATCAAGTGCAAGATGCTTTGCTGTCTTCGTATGGTTCTTATTCACCGGAGAATGAAATGTCCCTACACTGCTCTTTTTAGGACACCCATTCCTAGAACCAGTAGCAAAGGAACTGAATTTCTTCCATTTTTCCGATTGTCGAGTGAGGGATGCCCAAAGTTTTAATAATCCATTTTGATGTTTTCCAGAAACAGTTTTTCTGGGACTCTCTGAAATCCCATTTAATTGGTACATATGGGACTTGAATTCTGTTCTGAAGCTAAACAAAATAGTTTAAATATAGCAGGATTGGTTAAACCTGCACATTTTTCAAGAGATTGCTATCCTACATACCTTTTCTCTCAGTGATGCCAATTGTTTAATCATTTTGTTTAATTAAGATATGGCAATCTAGAATGTTATTTGTGTCTTTCATTTATTCATATCATGTATTACAAGCTATTGTTGAACCCAGAAGGGTTCCCAATCTTTTTTTCTGCAGTAATGCTAAATAATAATTTAATGATACAAGCAAGATGTAAAAATTTTCTAAGGCAGTTTCTAGTCAACATATTACGACATTTGTCACAGTTCATCTTATAAACACCAGTCATCTCTCATGAACGTTAACTGATATCATATGTTCTTATTCGATTGAATTCCAGCAAGAGTTAATTAACCAGAGGATCATTAGTTAACATAATAACTTCAGTTGTTTACGAAAAGGAAGTGCACCTTTTAAACTTGCATGCAAAGTATGTCATTTAAAACAGAAAGCTGGAACAGAAGTAAATTCTGTTGTTAGTGCTTGACAAGTCCAATGCTGGATATATCTCCCTACCTCCCAGTCCAAAACAGAAGCCTGCCACTGAGCGATTTTGTCAATGTTCTCCAGTCGTCTCCTGCGCTCATTTATCTGCTGAGTGACATTCCTCATGACAGCCAAAGCTGCCGCAACATAGCGGTAGTCACTGCAAGAGACACACAGAGAGAGTTTGAGTCATTCAAGTGTGGTGTCACATTTTAACCTAGAGAATTCTCCTTTTTTTGCTAAGCAGTCATTTTGCAATGAAACACATTTCATTCTCATCCACCCTTGAAATCCTGAATCTAAAGGGTGTTGATTAATTTTATATAAGCAGACATACAGTATAGTGCCAGCCAGGCAAATCATAGCAATAAATCAATGCCCAATTATAATCTTTAATTTACTTAATGAAAAATATAAAAGCAAAGAAATTGGTACAAATCACACAGATAACAACAGTCCTTCAAGCTAAGGACCAAAACCAGGACCTGTGGTCAGTGATTAAATTAATTGTCACAAAGTTTGCTGCCTCAGTTTTGATGATCGAGATTTGTACATACTCCAGGACATTATGAAGAGTGATCAGAGTGGGGTTTCTGAAAACAGTCATTTTGATTGTTTACAGATGTTTTTACAGTTTATTCCATTTTTTTCCACTAATTGGACAGTCAAAAGCTTGTTTTTCATGAACACCATTTTATTATATATCTTTCATGATAAGTTCTAAATCAATACATTTTTACTTCTTATAATAATATTGCAAGAATACAAGTGCATTAAGCAACTTGTATGAGAAATGCAATTTTAATTTTATACAGAAATTTTTACAGACCGAAAAAACTCTTTCAACATCTGTTGATGTCGGTTTAATGGATAGAATTTCTGCAGATTTTCAGTGCACTGGCCAGAGTTCCTGATGAGCGTGAATTCGGACTTGAGCCATTTGGTCTTGCCCTCCCACTGCAATTTATGATCCATCTTTTTGAAGCAACAAATTCAATTCATCTTGAAGAGACAAGTTCACACTTCAGCATCATTTGGCGACCGTTCAACTATTCTTTTACATCGTTGACTCCAAATAGAGGAGATGCTAGGTCTCCTGCAAAATTTTGTGTAATGTTTGATGGGGCAACAGATGGATCTTTGAGACTGCGCAAATGTATTTGTTATTTACTGCAGCGCCGTCCTGAGTAGATCCTACCAAATCTCTCCCCATTGTTATTCCAAAAATGTCATACCGAGAGTACTGCATGAACCAAAGACCCGACACGATTGTTGTTTTATCGCCGATATCATGAAGGTCGACTCCGAAGAATGGACGTCCTCTCACAGTTGTGTATTCATCCACAGTCATGCTAAACTCTCTCGAGTTTTCCCTTGATGTCGACAATCAACTTGTTTCTCTTTTCGTCATAATCATCATGCACCAGCTTCATCACATCACTTTCGTTTGCTGGAAGTTTCAATCCCTCCCGTGAGATTGATTGCCATATAACAGGACTGGGCAATCTTATTCACAAAGGGCCGGTGTGTATGCAGGTTTTTGGGATAACCCGTAGGTCACCTGTTCAAACAATGCTGCCTGGACCCCAAATAACAGGATCTTTCTGTAAACAATCTCTGACCATGAAAAAGGTAGATAATTCACTTACAGCTAAACAGGAATCAATATTTTTCCGCACCATGAATATAACATTTTCCTTGGGCTTCACATGTTTCTTGTTTGTGGGCATATACGCAGTTGCCCTGGGCCACTCCTGTTTGGTGAGCATGATTGGCATGTGAGAAGCATGGCACTTCTGTTTGGTGAGCATAACTGGCATGTGAGGAGCATGGCACTCCTGATTGGTGAGCATAACTGGCATGTGTGGAGCATGGCACTTCTGATTGGTGAGCATAACTGGCATGTGAGGAGCATGGCACTTCTGATTGGTGAGCATGATTGGCATGTGAGAAGCATGGCACTCCTGATTGGTGAGCATAACTGGCAAGCGAGGAGCATGGCACTTGGTGAGAATAGCTGTTACACATGGAGGATGGCATGAATTTGTTAAACTGTTCTCCTGACAGTTTTAAACCCTGGGTCAAATGTGCTGTATAATGCATATTCCAAATTGCAGCCTTTGCAGTTTGCCAATTGTATTGTTTCAAATCATATGTGTGTTTCTGACTGTACACACAGAAGCTCTATTTAGAGGCCAAAATTAATTGCCTCAAGAGGATAAAAATATAACAAAAAGTTCTTAAATTAGCACTGTAAATGAAGTTATATATTTATTAAAACAATAGATTATAACACTAACACTAGACATTAACTAACACGATTAAGAGCATGCATACAAATGGCAATGAAGATGACAAAAAATGACATCTATATATTGCCTGGCTGGCCCATCAGCCTCCTCTCCTGTATCTACTCCCTACTTTTCCCATGCCTCCCAACCTGTATCTCTAGTCCACCCCCAGGAGGCTTGGGCAGTACAGAATTTTTCATACCATCACACCATCTGTACAATATACCAGAGTATATAGTGTTTTGGCAGTAGTTTCAAAAGCAGTTCTAGCCATGCTTAATTTAGGTGAGCAGGGGATTCCCTCACAATAAATTTCACATAATGAATGCAGAAAATATTACTGTAATACCAGCCAAGATTATGCTACAATGTCCCCACCTCTCAAAAAAACTTTATTAAGAGACCAACTTTGTGTGCCTTGTCTCAGTGTAATCAGGTTTACCATATCTGTGCCTGTTCAGGCTGCCAGACTGTAAGCAATAAAATCTACTAGGGTATTTTGGGGGGGGAGATATATATATATAGATATAATATAAATATATTTAATATATATAAACTATACTGTAGAACAGTGAGAAAATCATCTCACCCCCTTAGACTGAATTTTATTTAAACCTGAAAAGATCTGACAAATTTCAGTTATACTGTCAAGATCAAATGTCTGAAGCTGCCCTTCTCTTTGCTATTACTAGATAGCAAACAACATTTAATCAGGTCCAGATCTTCACCTTTACAGTATGTCTGTGAAGGCTCAAAACATTGATAATTTCCAGATCTTCACCAATACAATGCATCTATAAAAGATATGTGCAATACTTTTAGAGTTACTTTGTTCAGAAGACTAAGTGTCTTCTACAGCCTCCCTTCCTTTGCTGTCACGCAATGTTATTTTTTGCAAAATGAATGAAGGTATAAAGTTTGAAAAAGATCTGTCAAATACTTTTTAAGTTATACTGCTAATGTGAACAAGTGTTTGAAACGTGTTCTTTTCTTTGCGCTGCATTAATTTTGGTGCGATCTGTCTCCATGTACATGATCAAGGTATTTTTAATAACAAAAATAACAAAAACAAATATGGGAAAACAACCATCAGGCTTTGCCCTGAACAGCCAGAGACCAACGATACAAATGTGCTGGCACAGACCAGCAATGGAGACAGGAGTGCCTGTGACAACAGGACTGGAGACAGGGGCACTGCTTTTCCCATCTAAAGTCCTGTCAATGTCAGCCCCTGTCCTCCAGGTTCTGTCCTTGTCCCTGTCTTCAGTGTCCAGTAATCTGGGGACCCTGGGCAGCCAGCAAATGTGTTCCAACCGGGTCGTGCCACCTAGAAAGGGGTTCCCACCAGGCAGTGGAGCACTGTGATTGGTCACATCTTGTCAACCATCCAGTTTTATGTCCCAGTAATCCAGGTACTGCAAGCAGAATCCAGGAACAGTGCATGCCATCTCCAAGGGGTTACTGCAAGGTAGCAGAGCTTTATGCTGTTCTCCATGCCTCGGGAGGGGGGAACTGTCAGGCTTACCTATTTAGTCAGTGTATTCCCCTGTGCTTGCTATGTGCTATCTGTAACACCGGTGATATAAATGGCAAGGAGGATTCAGCTGTGGGGTCACAAGGATTAATAACAAAAATACCTAAATCAAAGATGGAGAAGACAACCACTGGCTTAAGCCCTAAATAGCCAGAAACCAACTACACAAAGGATGGCGGCCACTTCGGAGCGGGAGCTAGACAGCCACATTGGAGCAGGGAGCAGCACACTACATGATGTTCAGAATACTATGCTGGCCAGCAGCTGATTCAGGACGTTTATGTACATTGACTGTCACACTTGCCCCTAGGTTACTAGTCAAGGAATCAAGTCTGCTTTGGGCAGGGTTCAGTTAGAGCCCAATCTTATTTAAGCAGAACACTGAGCAGTGCTCATGGCAAAACTCATGGCTTGGTTATCATCATTGCTTTTGAAGCATAGGGTTCAGCTGTTTCATGTTCAGAGTTTGTGGTTATGGGGCTTGGGGTTCATGGTCCTTGTTGACTGGCATTTTCCATTGGGGCTTCTGTGTCGGGAATTCATGATCAAAATAAAGCACACACAATTGTGCAAGACAACGTGAGTAATATGAAAACAGCAATGGATGATTTGGGTGTCACTAGCGTGTAGTGATACACGAGCGGTTTGCTAATGCAGTAAAGTGTTAGGGACACTGCTGTCAGTGGGAGAAAAATGTTGGGGCATTTTAAGCATTCGTGACTTGCATATACTCTCTTGGAAGATATTCAAACGGAACTGCAAATGCCTCACAAACTATTTTAAAAAATGAAGTGGAACAGTACATTACATATGTTACTAGTAGCCTCAAATATTTTTTGACATATATTTTTTTCATTTGTATTGTAGTTTTAAAAATATTAATAATATATAAAGTACAAATATTAACTTATTATATGTATAATATTAAAAAAGTAAATAGAGCTCTTGTATCAGAATCTGTATCTGTATCAGCAGTTGTATCAGAATCGGATCAGAACTGAAAAAATGTGAATCAACCCATCCCTTGTTTTCGCGCCTGTTCCAAATCCTCCGGTTTTGATCCAGTTCATTACTACCTTTTGTACATTAAATTCAATAAAACTACTTTTGTTTATTCACCAGGCCTGCACCCCAAGTTTTTCGTCCTGACGGGCACGACACCTGGTCATTGGAAAACTCAAGAAAATTAAACTACACTGCTTGAGACAGGAGCTTGCAAAAATCTATTGTCTTACATATCCTAATAGAGAGACCCATGGAAAAAAGTGTTCTTCAGTTGTAGGTTATTTGTCTTTGGAGGAAATAAGACATCTTACAATTTAGATTTTTTCAAATTAATTTCTATTTTTAATTTCACAGCATGTCCTCTTTAGTGCACAACAGGAAAAAATATGTTTCCTAACATCAGTGGAAAGATAAATGCAAAAATAAAATGTCCACTACAATGGACATAAATGAATAGGTGGGGTCTCAGGAGGTTACAGGAGAAATATCTTTTATATAACATGAGGGATCATCTTCGAAGACTCAATCCATTTTGCTGCAAATTTGACAGGCAGGATCATGTGAATATTAAGAATGATAATTTGAGTTGTAAATGTATGCTGGTCTATGATGACACATAAATAGCGAATATTTAGAAATATTAGAAATGAGAGCTCGATGACATCAGAAGCCATTCCAAAATAAGAACAAAGAGATGCAGGTCTATGTAGTATATGCAAGTATAAGCAGTACCCCTGGCAGTGTAACCAGCAGTCTTAATTATCTTCAACCATAAACCAGTAGAAACTGTCAAAAATGGATATTTCAGCATCTATGGAGCCAAGAATGACTAGTTCAGAGAGAAAGTGAAAGATCTTGAGACATTGACTCTGACTGGGATTTTTATAGAGCAGAAGACGCCCTTCATCGGTCTCCAAAGGTCTTCCTCTAACATGATCCTAAAGTGTCAGGTGTACGATTACCATATTGTCACATAAAAAGCACATGGAGGCCAAAGTACTCAGCATATGATGCATTTGTGACAGTAATGTTATAGTGGTCAACAGACCTCGGATGCTCAATTGGTAGACACCGTCTACATATGAACTGCATGATCGATTCCCCTTCCCAGAAAATTCTTTCAAGGACAGTGGACCTTGGCTCTGTGTTACCAAGGAGACGAATAATTGAGTATCCCTAGAATAGACATTTGTTGCCTATACTGTTTTGTCCTATTTAGAGTTGTGAGGATCTGGAGCCTTTCCCAGAAACAACATGCACAGGGTGTAACCCAGGATGGGTTGCCAAGTCATCCCACGGGACACACACACCATTCACACCTACAAGAACCCAGAGGAAACCGAATGGGGAGTACATTCTAACTCCACACACATAGAGTTGCAAATCACACCCTGGTTTACTGAGGTGTGAGAAAACCACACTAACCTCAGCACCACCATGACTTTAGTCCATCAGTATGTGAGTTATTTGCATGAATGCATAATGATTACTATAAGGAAAGACAAATTGACATTTTTCATAGATGTTTTGAATGCATGTTTGCCAAATCTGTTGACTCCCTATGAGCCTGGACTCCTCATGAATATATCATCTACTGTATAGCATCTCTTGTAGACAGAGTGGTACAGTATCAAAAGGTGAAATACATTTTTTTATCAAATGAAGTACACCATTCATTTTTCTTTTTAAAAAAGCTGTTGATGTAATTAATGTTAGCCTCTTTCTCACACAGGCCGATATGCGGAATAGTCTTCGGCTTCAAAAATGTACACCCCCAAAAGCAGTCCATGTGTGAACTGATCAAGACTTGTTCGGTA
The DNA here is from genome assembly GCA_019775895.2 of Stomatorhinus ivindoensis. Lineage (NCBI taxonomy): Eukaryota > Metazoa > Chordata > Actinopteri > Osteoglossiformes > Mormyridae > Stomatorhinus > Stomatorhinus ivindoensis. The sequence continues at coordinate 1,724,045 of JABFEB020000038.1, read as the reverse complement.
AAAAAAGCATATACCCAGGTATTCTCTAGCATGGTTTGAAAAATTACATCTACAATTTATGAAATTATGAAATTCCAGCTAAATTTGTGGCTATAAATAAGACCTCCTACATATGTTTGGCATACCTGTGCTCTTGGACGGTGTACTTCAGCAGCTCCGCCAGCTGCAGTGGATATTTGCAGATCTTCTGAATTGGTGTTAACAGAAATCCATCAATGGCTATGTCAATCATTTGCTGCAGGAGACGGCAGGCTTCAAAGAAGTGCTGGTATCGGCAATCCCTCATTAGCTTGGACAGCTCCATGCATGCATCCAGGTGATTGTTGCAGTATTCAGAGTAAATCCAGAAGCCATCTTGCTGCAGAACAAGAGACAACACTCAGCATATCATCTGGAGAACCTGCGTATGTATGATCCTTTATTGGATAACCGGTTGATGGTTATTGATAGCTGATGCTGTGACAGAGATGTCCTCATATCTGGAATTCGAGTAATGGGCATGGTAAAGTAACATGTACAATTCAACCAGGATAAATAAAAATTCACATATATAGTAGTGACTTAGGAGTCTTCTCGACTACTTTTTAATTCTCCCACACTTAGGTGATACTTTTATTGCTAAGGGGTTTTGTGAATTTGTGAATTTAGGACTGACATAGCCATAATTTTTAGGAGTTTCTCCTAAATTGGCAAGTTAGAAGCTACTTTTAGCCTCACAACCATGCTTGAATTCGGGATAATGATAAATGTTAAAAGTGAGTATTATGACTAAGATATAAATATAAATATATATATATATATACAGTGATCCCTCGCTACTTCGCGGTTCACTTATCGCGGATTCACGACTTTGCGGGTTTTTAAATATACAGTAG
>JABFEB020000038.1:1690947-1710590 GCA_019775895.2 Stomatorhinus ivindoensis | reverse complement strand
CCATGACAACCTGCTTATAGCTTCCATTAGATAACGCCAACAATACATTAGATAGATAGATAGATAGATAGATAGATAGATAGATCATTTATAAACTAAACTCATAAATAAAGTCCTATATATGGTATAAAGACATACCTCGGGATAGAGCAATTACAAGTGAAAAAAACACTGGGTAGATAATGCAATCATGCAACTACAGTATTAAACTTTAATTACGATATTAAATGGCATTGAATCACCCAATAAAGAAAATCTTCCATAAAATTAAAAACGCATTGTTAAACGTGTAGAATCTGTGTCATCTACAGTGATGTCAAAATTATGTATGCGACCAAGAAATTAAACTCGCCCACCAGCCTGAGACTAGTGATTTAGACGAAGGACCAGGACAGAACACTGAACACTAGCCCGATAGGTACTAGCTAGTAAAAAAAAATGACTACATTTTCACTAAAGTAGCCAAGTTGGCCAGCAGCAAAAATTAAGTTCCACCCGTGTATGTATGTCATATTACGTGGCCCATTTTAAAAATGCCCAACAACGCGGTTCATGGCAGGATTAGTGTATATCTACAGAAAAACAGTAAGTAATATTAAGTCTGCACTTCTCGAGTCACACATATGTTGAAAAATAAATAGTCGAAATAAAAACTACTGTGGTAATATTAATAGCAAAAACATATTGATTTTCTAAATTATTAAGAAAATACCAATGGTTTCAAACCGATGGCTCTTTATAATCTGCCGATGGTTCTTTAAATGCTGTTATCGGTTTTTTTTTTACCTAAGTGTACGAAAAACATTCGTTATAAAGGCATAGTTAAAAAAAAAAACACCGATAATTTGCACGTGTATATCCAGCCGAGATAAATATTTTTTAAACAGAGATTTTAAAAAATGTAAAAGAAGGTAAGGTGTCAAATGCTAAGACGTAGTTCAAAATACATTCAAACGTTATATTTTCCTAGCATAATTACCGTGATCAGTACCTACGCTCACAGACAAATTAAACGACAAGACACGACAAAAGATTTATGGACAGATATAAAATACCAACGTCATTAATATCACTGTCTGGCCATGTTGGAGTACTGGGTGTCCTCGCTCAGTTTGCACGCGCACTCGCTCCCTCGCTCCAATGTATAATTGTGATATGTATCTCTGTGCAGGCGGGCCAGCAAGCAGCTCAATAGAAAATCCTTTAACGAGCACCCAAAAAGAACATTAACATGACGTTCACCAGCACCACGATCACTGCAAATATAACCACCGTTTGTGCGTCCAAGGTCATGGTGCAATGCAGAAGGCTGTAATATTCACGATGTTGGGCAGGCACATTGTTCTCAGTTGTTAGCCTAGGTTCTGTGTGACTGTCCATGCATCCACCATTATAATAAAGAATATATATATAGTATATATATAGTAAAACCGACAGCCTTCCCTTTCGGATAAGCTTCTCTTCTCACTCTTTCTTATTGTAGCCCGTTTGTAAAGTTCGCCAACGAAGCATCGTCATCCTCACCATCATCATCACCAGATTCAGCACAGTTATTTTTCTCTTCTAGTCTAAAGCCAGCCACCGCTGATTTTTCCCTCGCCGAATCCGTAGATGTACTGAGTGAGTCCGATCATGCACTATTCCTGACGCTAGAGTAAGAGACCGCTGCTGCATCTTCCAGGATGTAGCGGCGAGCGGCAGCCGAGGCGGCCCTCCATGCATGCTAATCAGCGTCCGCTGGCTCGGAAGCGGGGGGATTCGGACGTCAATCAAAAGGAGGGGGAGTTTGCACAGTTTCGCTGCGAATTTTTAACCATCGAGCTCTCAAGCACTATACAGGAAATCGGAATAATAATATTGAGAAGAATGTTGTGCCAAAATCGTACTATTATTCCATATTGTATTAATGCAGTGACATGTTTTACTTGCAGTGATACGTTCTCTTGACAACACTTACAGTGGCAATTTACAGATTTTGAATATACTGCCAGCAAATTACAATTACTATAATTATCATATGCCTTAGTGCAGATCTACGTTCAGATCATTTTTTCCTTGATATGTCGTTTATGCTTATGGTCTAGCAAACATTTTTCACGTAGACTTAAACTCTGAAATTTGACTGAGGGGAAAGGACAAATTGTAAAGATGAAAAACCACAAAAATTTTCCTTCTGTATGTCTGTATTAGATTGCACGATGGTCACCAGGCAGTGATCTACGGCAGTGTATTTCAATGTACGGTACGTTTCTGCTGATGCTTTTGGGGTCCGAAGAAACATATTGCAAATACCGCAACAAAATAATATTGGTTTGCGCAACGTTTTTCAAGGAAACCCAGCATCTCCCGAGTCACGGGTGATGATGACTATTAATGCAATACAAGTGAAGTCCTTAAGCTGATGAAGAAAGAAAAAAAAAAGGTGCTTGTACGTTCAAGTGTTTTTTTTCCTCATTCCAATAGTTGAAAAATATTAGTTTGTTCATTTAAACGTAACTTTACGTTTATGGTTGAACTTGTTTTTACAGTTTAAGCCGAATAAATGAATTACACTGAACCAACTTTATTTCGTGTGACAAATTTCTTAGATTATTTCAAGTTGATTTAACAATTCCAACATTTTATTCTTGCCAGTGTGGTGTTCTATAATTTAAGCACGCCTGGAGATTTATGATGTATCAGAGCTACAACAGTTTAAAAGCAGTAAATGAAAAATCATCAGTCTTGTAGTTTTTGGTGCAAAATATTTAGAATGCATTTTAATAGACCTTTACATTAGGGCAAGCTGTTATTCTGAGATAAAGTTACAGCTAACAAACCGTTAATAAAATTTCAAAGCATGAAGTTACAGTATTTTAAATGGCCTTTTCAAATACCTTAATCGGTGAATGTCATCAAACCGTCAAAATTATGTCATAGATAAGTAATTGATCAAACAATTTAATTCGCAAAACGATTACAGTATGGTGTATGTTGTATTGCAATTCAATTTCATTTTATATAGGCTGTTTATGGTATTTATTTAGAAGGGTTATGGGAAATATGTCGAGTAGAGTGTCAGGGATCCCATTCTAATGACTGAGCATGGTGCTGTCCTTGATACCAGTGTTCTGCAGAAGCAAAACTGAAAACAGTTGCCACTCCCTCAGCAGATGCTCTGGGATTGCTCAACTGAAAGCATTCTCATAAATGCAAATCTACCATATTTTTATATTACTAAGGATTTGTCCATTAAATTGTTATGATTTTCTCATTACATTTTTTTCAATAAACGTTTTAGTGGTAATAAATTAGCTGATATAAAGGGAAAATATTTTTATAATAAAATGTCTGAAACATTCAACAATTTAAGTTACCCATCAGGTAACATTTTTTCTGTGATTCAGGTTTTGTTGGATGACCTTGGGTGTGTGGAACATCATGACCTTCACAATATTCCAAGATGGTTATCTTTCTACAAATACCACCTGCCCCCATAGATTCCAGTTCTGGCCAGCAGAACATGTGTGGCTTTTCTATCCTCTCACGGGTGTTCATTACTTAATTAAAAATTACATTCAATTTGCCGTAAAATATAAATAGGGAATGAAAAATTTTAGAATTTTTTGTAGTCTGTGAAAGATACACCTTCATACCCTGTGCACAAGACACAATTTTAGCTGAAGACATTATGAAGCCAGATTTCTGTGGCCTCTTCCTTACTGCAATTTCACTGCGGCCACCATGTGACATTTAAACAATAAAGGTCACATCAGAAATTCCAAGTGTTGTTTAGGAATGGAAATGTTAATACTTTTGTGAATATTGTACATCAATCGATAATATAGTGAATCAATATGAAACAATGATCTGTCATGATCCGTCCGTTCCAGCCTCATGTGCCACGCCCCCCTTGCTCCTCATGTGCGAATCCTGATTGTATTCACCTGTTGTGCGTTAGTTTGATTAGGTTTCCCTGTTGTCTGGTTAAGTCCTGGTTAGTCCTGTCTATTTAGTCCGCGTGTTAGTCAGTCTTGTCAGATCTGTCATTGTGATGTTTAGTGGTGTCTACCCTGCGTTACCCTGCTCGTCTCCAATAAACCCAGTTTCCCCGGAAAATCCTGCCTTGTCGCCGTGTTTACCCGACGCCGCTCTCATCCAGGCACGTTGCTCCCTAGCGAACGTGACAGATCAGTAGGGACATTAAGAATGGTGAATAATTTTCATAGATGCTGATGAAATTAAAATTGCAATAAACATAATCTATGAGAAACAGTTTTGAAACACAGCTGAAATATATGTAATGCTTCTGTTTTGGCCAATAAGGGCTGCTCTGGTTCTTTTCAGTAACTAGATGCTGTCAGCATGAAAACAATGTATTCCCCAGACCAGCCCTCCCCCACATAATCCTTATTTCTCCAATATATCCCAACCTTTATTTATAGCCCCCCCCCCCTTATATTAGGCTTAGGCATTATCAAAGTTTTCATATTGTTGATGCATTATACCGTACTATATGGTATTTAAACAATATTTTCAAAAGCAAAGTTATTCCTGCATCTTGTTGCAGGGGTAAGGTTTCCTGTGCTAAATTTTGCCAGGTGGGGGGGATTTGTGTGACTTGTGTCAATGCAATCAGGTTCCCCAGATCGCCACCTGTTCTTTCATGTGTCACCACTGACTAGGACAGGCGTTAAGTTCCCAGATGATAAATTTCACCGACTGAGTAACAGACCTCTGTCGATAAAATTTGCCAAGCAGGGGGGCTGATGATAAAAAAAAAACAATACAAACTTTATGGTACCATTTTCTATGGATGCCAGGACCATAAGCATCTACAAACACATTCAGAACACATTTTAATGCATTCATAAAGCATTATGAATATGGCTACAAGTCTTTATAAAAGACATAACAGATGTAGTCACCATTATTACACATTGTAAATGCTTTATGATGCTCTCTTCTACAGTGCACTATAGATACCTTCATAATGCAGTACCTTTCATTCTTATACCGACCATTATGATACATTATGAAGGTATCTATAATACATTATAGATTAGAGCTTCATGGGAGCTTGTAGGTATTATAATCAGCACCTTAATGCCTTATGACTGTCAACAGAAGATGCTTAAATAATGGTCATACTGATCATTATAATGCACTATGAAAGTGTCTATAGTGCATTATAGATGACAGCTTTAAGTAAAGTGTTACTAACTTTATTTTAGAATGTCCAGAAAATCGTGACATGCTTGCAGTTGGAGAGCTACTGACTGATACAATGTTCCTGGGAAGTTTGAAACTGATCCGTATACTTTCATTTCCATAGCATGCATTCTGCAGCCTCCGTTTCAGCCCTCTGTTGCTACCTAGCACTACTGTTTCAATTTTGGTGTGCGAGTATCGGGTCCAGATCTTCACCCCCTTCAATATGTCTGCAAAAGGTGGACTAAGATCTGCCAAAGACATTGTGTTATCACAGCAATGGGATCATTTGTATGAAACCGCCCTCTTTTTGCTATCACGTTGTGGGGCTACTTCCATATTGGCTCAGTCTGGCTCAAAATCTGGGATGGGTTTCCCAATAACTGACCCTTACTGTCTTGCAAATACTCTAAAGATATATCTCATGAAAGGTTTTTATTTTCTTACATATGTTTCCCGACCAGTCTCTTAAGAAGTTGCTTAAGGGAGAGCTTCTTAAGAGTGACCTTAATAGGCACCAGAACACCTGATTGGTTGACATGGATGGCTCGAGAATTGATTCTCCCCCCCACGCAGTAACTGCTTGGCTGTTGCATGAGAGAAAGGGGTGTTTTTTATAAATATAACACTGCAGGAATCATTCAAAATATAGCATTAATCAGAACTGGAGAGAACCTAAAAATAAAATACAAAATTAACAAATTGAATCATCTAACCTTTTTTGCTGATTAGCTACACGGACATGGTTCCCTAGACTGTAATATTACCATTTTATTTTTATTTGTTCTATAACACACCAATATGTGTGTATGCCATTGATGCAGGCATGAGAAATGGCACAATAGCTGAAAGAAAAACGAATGTATGAGAATGTCGTGTGTGCTTCAGGATTGATACTAAAGACTATTTCAGGTGTTTTTTTGGGGGGGAAATATATTAGATAAATATGTAAATGAACCTGCGGTGTTGATTCTTATTAACATCATGAACTAAAGTTTTGATATACTGTGACTTTGGCACATTCAGAGATGTGTGTGCATTCCAGGGGTGTTGGAATTGGGGGGGAATTGATAAATACATAATTCATTCCTTATCTGTCATTATGAATTTGCGCATTACTTGGCATTGCTGCGCATTCAGAGAAGGACGAAAACTAATGATGATTGTAGTCATGTTTCAGACAAAATCATTTTATCATAGGGGTCAGATATTTTTTAGTTAAGCGATGTTTGGTTATGAAACTGCACACTTAACTATGTTAGTCTTGCAGTATGAGCTGACAACAGCAAAAAGAGACAACTAAGAGAGGCTCAGACCAGCCTTACAAAAGATTATCTTACAGAACATTTCGGGAAACACATCAGAACGTTAACAGCGAATTTATGGATGACGTAGCCTTTTTCCTCAACCACCGAGGCCAATTTCGGCTCCTGAAAGCAGGGACAATCAGGTGATGAGCCAAGAATTATGACAAGTAAGCTCCAGTTTTATGTCAATAACACAACATATATCAATTATTTTAAAAATGGCAGAGAGAGTAGAGCTTCTTCAATTTGAATGTTAAAACGAGGTTAGTTCCAGTAAGAACAAAGGAAGGTCATTCTTGCACACCATCTCAACCAGCTACCTGTTGGAGAGAGAGGGGGGGGGGGCAGGAAGCTCATACCATGCACATGCCACCCACCCACCACGACACACTGGATCCAGTTATGTCCACCAGTGAAGGCGTCAGCCATGCACACCACTACAGCCAGTGCCACACCGGGCTATGCTCCCACAGCGAGTGCTGACCGTACGTGGATGCAGACCTGGCTTCGTACAGAATCACAGAGTAGGATAAATTGGTAAATATAACACAGAGGAAAGCGGTACTGCATACAATACAAAGTGATCCAAAACAAACCTGACAAACCCGGAAGAGATGGTTGGGGAGTAGTATGAGCAGAAAGTGGAGGAAAAAGAGCCGTTGAGTGCTCAGCATGGATGTGGGAGCTGCTTCAGGGCAAATGGAATAGCAGCCCTGGAGGCCTCCTCATAAAATTGGCATAGAGGAGTCAGAGGGGTTGAGTTCTTTACCTTTTGTTTCAGAGGTTTCTCATAACACTAATTTTAGGAAGGGCAGCGGAGAATCTTAGATAGGACAAGAGGGAGGATCGACATCCACATAGCACTACCAGTAAACCACCCACAGGATGCCCCATAAGCAGAGTCCACAGAATTGCCGGGAAAGAAAAACTGCTACATTTAAAAATCAAACATGTCACATTTTAATGGAAATCCACAACTGGTACAGACCAGAAGTGCTACTCAAAATTGCATGAACGACACTCATTTTCCAGCAGCCTTAAAGATCCTATTGACGATGTCTGACAGCTCTGCTAGCAATGCAACTCAAAGCTTTGCAATCCTAGAAATCATGCTAAATACTCGCACATTTCACCTATATGGTTTTCCTTTAGCCTCACGAACTGTCCAAATTAGTACCATAAGAACACAACTCTGATTCCTACATTTTAAGCGCAATGGCGCTGATCAAGCAACGAGCAACGCTCATGGCTCTGTTTAACTAAGCTTGTGATCTAATTCCCACTGGCACAGAAGAAGCTCGATTAGCTGATTACTAATCAGGAACAGGTGTGATACTTGCCTCCATTCTTCATATGTTTTAATCTAAGGTGTCAAGTATTTCTGATGTGAGTCATAAATACAAGCTGCGTATGACTCCAAAAACAATTTTTAATGGTGTAAACAACCTAAAAAGCATTGCAGATGAATATATTAATATGGGTATATACTGGAGGAAATTAGAACGCTTCCATATTTGGCAGATTCTACATCCTTGAAGAAATAATAAAAAGAAAAATATATTAAAATATATGTTCTTCTAAATATAAAACAGTGATAAGACACAGAACACTGCGCATGAAAGTCCCTAATCAAAATGCTTACCCATTCAGTTCAACATGGGCTAAATTATCACAACTTTAAAATAACCTTTAACCAAGGAGCTAGCCAAGGCATTTAATTAACACCCGTTAAGGTGACATTCTGTCCAAATACATGGTAAAATAAAGGATTTACTGTGTGCGCAGGCCTCATGCCCTAAGATCTTCCACATGACCCAAATCAGCACAACCAGTCGAAAGATGGATAGACTGTTGTCTATTAACAACTGCTGTTTAATTTAACATATTCTGTTTTATAATAAGGTGCAGTTTCATTCAACATTATGAATAGATAACAGAATCATAATTAAATAGTCCTACCTATTTGACACAGCTGTCTAGGTCAAATATTTTTTCATATAAAAAAACATTTTATTTTATGGCTTATAAACAAACAATTTAATGGCCTATGAACAGAAATAACTTGGACTTTGTATTTCTGAATACTTGGTCACAGTCTGTGAATGACATAGATTAGTTTGGATTGTGAATGATTTGTGGGAATAAAAAATCAGAACAAATTGCTTTAGTCAAGTAAGTCAGTTAATGTTGACTTCACAATAGCCTGGGAAACAGTAGGCTAGTTAGACTCACACAACCACTACAGATTTCATTATTTCATTAAAAAAGGTAGTCTCTGTATAGTCTTGTCATTAGCTTACAACATCTATTCCACTAGATTGTTTCTGGTGACAGTTAAGCTATGTTATATAACATATTTTGAATGCATTAATCATTTAAGTCTGAATATATCAAATACAGTAGTTTGTTAACGTTAAAGTCCTCATGTATTTTTCTTCGTATACCCATTAAAATCTCAAACAAATTTTGCTCTATATAACTTAATCCCACTCTGAAATTAATACCTTTAAATTCCCTGCACTATTTATTGTGACACCCACATATTCTATTTCTAACCGGATATAATGATATCAGTCCGGTTGCTAGGTTCCATGTCAAGCTCATTACACCAGTTGGAAAAATACTTGAATTATATGATGAATTGAATAAGAACTAATATTTCATTAACAAAATAATTACACTGTCATCTGAGCATAAACAAAATATGTAGACATTAAAAAAATTATATCCAGACATTAAAGGAAACAAATAATAGCATTTTATTGTATTTTCTAAGATTTTTGCATTCACTATTATACTTACCTCATGACCTTGTATTGGATAATTGGTTGGAAGATTGATGTGATCTTGGCATTCTGAAAGGGATAACATAGCTAATGATGGTAAATAGCATTTCATAACAATTTAATATTCATATATAATATATTGCAATAAACAAAGAGTATTGTACTTTAACAAATTTAAAGGATGATTCACCATAGTCTATTAAATTGTACGTATAACTTGTCCATCAGGCAGTCTGTTGTTTCACATTGAGATTAGCAGAATAATGCTACATCATTTTTTATTCCGTGTAAAACAAAATCAAGAAGAATGAGCTCAGATCCTTGCCACCCGACTGGATTGATTAAGTGTAGTTTCAGGCACAACAAAGACTCAAAGCATTCAAGTAAAAATCACATTTATTAACTTTAGTATGTCAAGGTGATCCTTCCAATACTGTACAGGTTGATGAATGTGGGACGAGTACAAATTAGATGGGTGGAGCAAGTGACAGGGCTGTCCAAGGAATTCAATTAAGTTAATTAAGTGATAACATTTAACTGTCACATACACACTGGCACAGAGTGGGGAAGCAGGCACAGGAGTCAGGGGATTCAGGTGAACATGGGGTTTATTCAGAATAGTCACACTCCTGACCACAGAATGACATCCAATGACCGGACTGGGGAAACATTCACAGACACTCACTTAAATATACGGAACGATCAGGGCATGACATTAAGAAATACATGTAATGGCTGGGATGCCTCCAAGCAGAAGTTTGACATCCAAAGAGGTGTTTCTCTTGCCATCCAACAAGATATCAGTAACTTTTGAGAGAAAATTCTTGTAGATTTTTTTGTTTCCCCTCATTTGTATAAAGAGTAATGTGGCATTTTTAGCAAATACTCAGGTCTACCAACTCAGCATTCACAGTGAGCAATATATTATGATAAAATGACTGTGTCTGACAGGTATGTGTGTGTATGATTAGACCAATAAGAGGAAAAGTGCTGTTGTCATTAGGTCTTAGTAATGCCACGGGTCATTAAAAACTGATAAAATATATGCAGTTGAGCCTACAGCGTGATTTTTGTACAGTGCTTGAAGTGGGGAAAAATAGGTGCAAAAATAGGTACAGTACTCCCCTTGTAACTCAGTACCAGGTGCCAATACTCCCCTTGTTATTCAGTGCCAGGTTCCAATACAAACAAAGGGCACTTGTTATTCAGTGCCAGGTGCCGATATTCCCCTTGTTATTCAGTGCCGGGTCGAGATGCTCCCCTTGATATTCAGTACCAGATGCCAGTACTCCCACTGTTATTCTGTACCAGGTGCAGAATAACAGGTGCGAGTACTTCCTTGTTGTTCAGCACCAACAGATATTGAGAGGTGCTAGTATTCTGAAGAGGAAAACAAAGAGGTGCTAGTACCGATCCGCTTCAAGCACTGATGTTATCACTAAGTGAACTGTTTCGGAACTGGGCCGCCCAAGCTATGATGTCTGGCTCCTCTTTTGGGTTGCAGCACTCATAGATTCCTTCCTCAACCTGGAATCCATAACAGCCCAACCTAGAATGCGCCGCCATGTTCTGCTGCCAATATAAACAGCTTGGTGGCAAGGATCAGTGCTCAGTCTTCTTGATTCGTAGTGTAAGTAGACTTTTCTTGCTACAGCTGTGAACCATGCCCTCTCTCAGTGAGCCTTCAATTCCATTCTCCCACCCCCGTGTCCAATCAGGTGCGTCCTGGCCAAAAAAAAAAAATATATACAAAATTTGGAAAAAAAGATGCATTATCTGCCTACTCAATCCTGAATACTCCCAACTCAACCAACAACTTCAACATTATTTCAAGTCTTTGCCATTTGTTGTGGTAATGATTGTTCTTGCTTGACAGTCTTCTGTAGCCTTTGCTAGGCTGCTGAAATCCCAGGATTGAAATTTGTACTCTGTCAATTTTTTCACTCTCGGTGAGATTTCTATGATAAAATGAAGTTTCTTCATCTACAAGTTGCGTTTTTTCAAATTCACTCATAGTAACACATAGACCAGGGGTATTCAAGTAAAATTTAAAGAGGTCCAGTTAGAGAAAATTTCTTGAAGCAAAGGTCTGGAAGATTTACTATTTAGTGTTATATATATTTAAGTAGCCTATTAGTTGTATCAACATTGCATGTAATCAATACCTGACTGTCAAGTCAAATTAATTCAGTACAATTCAAACTTTTTGACAATATTCATATTGTCAAACTTTTTCACAATAGTTTTTGTCATGCGACAAAGACCTTTGGCCAGCTGACTGGAGTAGATTTTCAATTCGAGATGTCTGCACACATATGTAACAGTTCTTACCTTGTAAATAGTCTGCTTTTGTATTTAACCGTGTAAAGACATTTTTGATGTAGCTAATTTTAGGTTTATAATGGAATAATATAGATTCGTCACAAGATTTCCTGCTTGAGTCTGAAAGTGTGAGTGCCATGCCAGATGCTTGAGATTTGGCAACCCTAAAACGTACATTTTTTGTTTCACCTGAGTTGATTTATATAACAAATAACATTACTTATACAGTTGTTAAAAAAGCAGAAACTTCAACAAACATGAACTCACCAATAAACTACGTCAATTTACCCAAAATGTTATTAAATATATACTGTGTTTGAAAACTTTTCAGCTTTACAATTTCAGGAGAGATCAGCCACTCTATTAGGAACATTACAGCTTTTTGGTTGCGGGTGTCAGCTTCACTACTGCTGTTAACACTAATGGCACATTAGCGCAAACAAAGGGCTGCATATGCCGAACTACGTCTTGCTTGGCGGTGAAAGGTGTTTGACGTTTATTAGCGTGGGAAATGGCGGTTCTAGTGCTAAACCACTATCGAAAAGACTACAAAAGCTGTGCCGGTTAAAACAGAAGTGCCACGTCAGGTTTTAAATCAAAACTTTCTGTTTTGGCTATTGGTCCATATGGGACCTCGGTCATAGAGCCTTCTACAGAATATCTGGAATACCCTATAAAATTCCAGTTCCCCATATATCGCACTGGCCATCTTGCATACAGGGCATTTTCATGGTGCGCTGATGAGTTTGTGGGGCCAGCAAAATTTATTCTGGAGGGCCTCCTCCAAGTTAGCAAAATGTATCTTGGGGGACCCCAAAGTCCAGGGCAGTTTTTAATCCCTGTCCTACCTACCTAACCCATTTTAATTTGTTTATTTTATGGTCATACATCAAGGGCATTCTCATGTGCTCAGAGAATCTTCTGGGCTCTGTGAGATTACTGTAACCGCATTCTTTTTTAGTCAAACAGTTTATGCAAAAAATGTCAGAAAATAGAATTATTATACCAGTAATACAGTTTAGAATTGTTATACTTTATTTTTATTACACAGTTCCAGTCTATCGGGGTATTCAGAGAAATCCCTGAAGGCACTGACTTTGCACCATTTTCTTTTGGTTTGGATGAGGGAGAATGGTTGCTACAGGCAGGTCTTACTAGATTCACAGTGCAGTTTGTGTTGTCTTCTGCCAGCCCAGGGCAATATATAACTGAGCCCAGTGAAATTCAAGCAAATGTAGACAACTTTTGCCTCCCTCACTAACTAGGAGCTGTTGTAGACACTGACAGAGCCTGTTATGCAGCAGCTTGAGCGTATACAGGCCTCATGTGTCCCAGATGCTGGGACAAGCTCTCCGCTGTATTATGCTCCTTGCATGATCCTCTTCTAACTCTACTCCAACTCATACACCCATGTAGTAATTTCAGAATGCTATGATGCTTATCCTGACTGGTGCTTGGGTTTTCTGTTGCACTGTTCCTATATGTTCGCCCACCAGACCAGTGAGTGTTTCACAGAATAGACAACGGCATCCTATGTGATCTCTTACTACAAGGAGGGCCCTGGCCTCAGCTGCAACCATCTGGGAGTGACAGGGCCTGGAGGTTGGACTTGTTCCTAGAGCAATTTGGGGATGAGCAGATGGTAAGCTCGTTCTTGCCTGCTGTCACTGCATCAGGAGCATGATTTCCCAGCTGACTATTAAGTACAATTCAGCAGAGAGTAGGTCCAATGAACTTGGTCACTGGCTATTAGCAGGATTTGTCAAACTCCTTAGGAAATTTAGGAGTTTTTGTAAGCACAGATCAAAGGCGTGGTACAGAGTCTTCACCAGCCTCCCACAACAGGAGATCTGTAAGCTCCAGGTGAAAGAAGTTCATGTTTACCCAGATCCCTCACAACCCAGCTGTCTGCATTTTGAGATACATAACCCTCATGTTTGGTGGACTACTGGAAAATCAGTTCTTCGGAGACCAAACGGCCTGACCACCCTGAAGTGGGCTCACACTGGGCACAAGCAGCATGTAGAGTGCTTCCAGAGGAAAGAAAATGAGCATCCCTGCCCCTGATCAAAAGCTCTTCAGCAGAGTGCTGTAACCTGCATTGACCTAATGTTTGTACTGTTGAACAAATGCCCTCCACAACAACCTGCATTGGCATATCTTCCACCTCTCTGATTCTGATAGTTAGCCAATGGTGACTGACACTTTCTTACTGGCATGCATCAACCAGGCCATACAGTGCTTGAGAATCAGTGTTATGTCAGCATGAAATGCTAGCTGAATTAGCATTAGCTTGCATAAATTTGCATTATGGATCCATTTCCTTTGGCTGTCCTGTAGTACTTTACATATAGGAGGCTGTAAAGTTTCAAGTTTTGAATGATCAGGAATGCATCAATACATCACGGTATGCAATTCTATTAATAATGAATAATTTATATAGAATATGCCCTTTTGTCCTTCAGATGACCCATGCATATTGATGTATGTTGGCTTACTTTTTGGAGAAAATGAAATCAGTGATTTTTCCCCCCTTACCTAAGGTTAGTTTTGTTTATACAAGTTGGTGAGGACCACACTATTCTTATTTAGGTCCTGATAAATTAAAACATACCAGTGAAGGTGTGTGTACTGTACTGTCTTTCCTATGACTGTATTCCACAACGTGAACTTGCTGGGACAGAATTCAAAGCAAGAAATGTGGTCAACCAAGCATGGATTACAATTATTGTGAAGACCCAGTGTCCCATCTCATTATTTCTAATCTAATACACTGCAAAAAAACTACATGGAAGTACATGTGCAGTTTTATTTGAAAATTAATCAACACACTTCTGACCAGTGTCATGGAATAAGAGTTTTGAAAGAAATATGAGGCAACTAACAGATTCAAGGAAGCTAAAGAATCAGTGTCATCATCCCTCAATGAACTGGTGGCTTATTAGAGAGGAGAGAAGGTCCAGTATCTAAAGACAACATTTACGAGTTGTACAACACTATTCCAAAGAGAACTGAAGTTGCTCTGACTGCAAAGTATGTCTGTATGCCATTATATTAATTTCAAATAACTATCATTAGATGCTTCCATTATTTTGTGAACTGCGAGTATTGTGTAAATATACATGGAAAAACTGACTAATTCAAAAAATTGAGGAACTGGAAAAATTGAAAAAATAAGAGTAGTACGGAGTACTCAAAACAATTATCACCTAAACCTCAGCTGCTTGAAATCAAAGTTATTTCACTTGCTATAGAGCAAGTATTGATCAGTTACCTCCATCCATCCATTTCTCAACCATCTTCCATTTAACCTGGTCAGGCTGCTTAAGGTTTGGGTACTGGACAAAAAAATAAATACAGGATTTTAAAACAGAAAAGCTCATAAGAAATTTACAAACGATCAATTTCACACAGGACGATTAATACTTAATTTCAAGGTAAAGTTAAGGAATTAGCTTTGTAAGTATCAATGTTGCTATTCTGCCCAGTCAGTTTTTCCCCAGAAAGAATTAAAATGTCAACAGAGCCCTGGAGGTAGAATTCTTAGGATAGCAGGTGAATCTGATATGAGAACAAAGGTTAATTAAGTTTAGGTTGCTTCTGCATATTTGACATGAAATTTCTTATCTAGAACCTGTGGGCAGAAAACTGAATGTGATCACTGAAGTGAAGTGTAAAGGATAAAGTATCCAACCTGAAAATGCCAAATGTACTTTGCATTTTATATAAAGATTTAGTTATGCTTTACATATACTGCACATTCATAAAGCATTCATTATACCTTGTGTTAAGGTTGGCACTGACCCATTTGTAAGTTTGCAATGCATAAAAGCACCACATATATTTGTGTACTGCATCAAGGCTTTTTGACTTTGTCAGGAATGTCTATTTAAACAAATAAAAAAAAAAAAAAAAAAGAATAAAGGCAAGGCATGTCAATACATGCAAGGCTAGATAAGACCAATTCAGTTTATATAACCATTATTTTTTTATTGAAACAAAAGGTATGCTATCAAATGAAAGGTCCAAAAAGCCACAACAGAAATATTAAAACCAACGTTTTCATGAATAAGGAAGCCTAACAAGGTAACCAAGAGGTGAGCAATAAATTGGATCGTTGTTTTGCAGGTATTTTATGGCTGATTTAAGAAACAGGTTGGTAACGTTCAACATACTGTAAGAGATACTGCAGGGACAGAAAGCTAAGATACGACAAAGTTAGAACATTCAGTGCACTGTCATAATACATTTATAGAACACTCAGTCAGCTTGTATCTATACCTTAACAGCTTTAACATACAACAACAAACATTGTCACGTTCAGTGGTGTCGGGCGGGTAAACAGGCGCGGAAGCCAGGAATGCAGGCAGGAGACAGGGTTTATTCAGGCGAGACGAGACAAAACACCACTTCCATGTAACGTTAATGATAGATCTGGGGGAGACCGACTCAGACGTGGACTAAATACGAGCAGGAACTGATAGACAACAGGTGATCACAATCAGGAATTGACACGAGGTAACGACAGGGGCGTGGCACACATGAGGCTCGGACGGGCAGGTCGTGACAATTATCAGATAATAATTCAATGTTTGCTTTTAGTATATATTAAGGCTGTTAAGGTATGCTAGGATACCAAGGTATACTTACATGCTTCTTATCAATGCTCTATAAATTAATTATGTATGGGCACTGAATGTTCTGTGAGTGCATTATAAAGGCATCATGAAGGCGCAGTTAATGTAAAGCGTTACGAAAGATTCCTATTCCTTTCCCAAAACACGAATGCATTAATAATGTTATAATTCTTTAAACATAAAAAAAAAAAAAAAAAAAAAAAGTACATTACATGCCAGATAGGTTTTACATGATGTAGCACATTAGCTTTGATTAAGTGAATGTCCTATAGTACTAATTCTTATAGACTGATAGCAGAAACTAAGCACAGTTTAAGGCCAGTATAGAATTTAAAATGCACTGTGGCTGCACATAATACAACCACAGATATTAAGAATCATTCAGGCAAAGACAGGATCCCAAAAACCAGCAAAAAAGTAACCAGGGGCAAACAGTAATGACAAGGAATATCCAACTCATTAGTCAAAGAACAGGCAATAGTCAAAATCAAAAATCCAGAACATACTATGAACATATTACCAAACAGAGAAGACCTCATAGTGACTGTCACAATTCAGGGACTGCATCCTTCAAAAGACAAAGTCTACAAAAGGAGTAGCCTTTGTCAGCTGCATTCCTCAAAGGTAGAACACCAAGGATTGTTAAATGGGACACTGGCCTGCGGGTAATTTCCTTTTTGCGTCACCCACTGTTCCCACCTTTCCCCTTGAGTCAGGAAGCGTTGCTCCTATCGCCTAGCTGGGACACACCCACTTCTGCACAATGAATCTTGGGATATGTTAGGCCGTGAAAAATCCATTGGGGGGCATCCTTCGCAGCTCAGCAAAAGAAGGATGCATTTCTAGAGCACATTTGTAGGAGCCTTCAAAATGGGGCAGCTTTGTTGTGCCACATTCAGTCACCGGATACAGCCTTAGGTGGAAGTGGCCCCTGAATTCAGTCACTAACAGTTTTGTGAGGTTAAATAGTCTTTGGATCAGGTGCAGACTATTGTACTAAACGAAGTAATTAAGCTCAGGTGTTCTTCATTTTCTGGCACCAATCCCTTTCTCCCTATACTGTGTATGCTTCCCCTGGGATCTGTTTTTATTAAGCATGGAATTTCCTTCCACTGTTATGCTGATGACACACAAATCTATCTGCTGTTGAAGCAAAAAGAACAAATTAACTTGAATGCTTTTATGAACTACTGAGACATATAAAACCAGAATGCCACAAAACTTACCTTAATGAAAACATAACAGATTTTTTTACTTGGTCCCTGTAACTGTGTTGATACCCCTGACAGTATCCGTGATTCCCTAGTTACAACAAACCCACTTGAAAAAAATTGGGTAAAAAGGTTTTTACCTTCAACAAGCAAATTGGTTTAGCTATTAAATCCACCTTTATTCACCTACAGACTATAGCCAAGGGCAAACTTTCTTATAGTGACATTAAGGTTCCTCCTGGACTATCTGACCATAATCTGACCTTAATTACCAGAAAACTGACCAAAGAATGGTGGCAGAAAATCTTTTGCAGATCAAATACAGATTTTCAGCACACGGGAATCCGATGGAGCAAGATGAAGCAATTTGATGACGAAATACAGGACATAGACTGGGACGCAATTCTACAAGCACATGACCTGTTGTAACATTCTTACAGATTCTTTTATAAAGGTAACTGAAAAATTTACAAAACCAATTAAGAATAACCACAAAAAGTCCTCATTGCCATGGATCAATAGTGAAATATACCAGCTAATGAAGAAGAGAGATTTGGCATTAAAAAAATCTCTGATTACAAAGTTAAACACAGACAATCTCATTTTTAATGGCCTCAGGAATAAAGTGGTCAGTAGTTCACTAAGGAAAGCAAAAGCAGCCTACTTTACTGAACTGATTGCCCAATCAGAAGGCAGCAGCTCATCTCTTTGGTTACATATCAACAAACTTATGAAAAAAGACTTAAGCCAGAAGAAAGGACTGACTCAATTGATTATCAATGGACACATTACATCTGACTCGACGGAAATAGCAAATGCTTTCAATGACTATTTTATTAAATCAGTAGAAGAGTTGGCAACTAATTTCAAACCGACAGACCTGACAGAGATCCCTGTTACAGAGGCAGCTGATCCTTTTACCCTTAACAAGACTGACACATGTAAAACCCAGCACATAATTAACCGACTAAAAAATTCAAAAGCTAAAGATATATTTGGAATGGATACAGAACTTATAAAGAAACACACTGCTCTAGCAAACCCTATAACCCATCTAATAAACTTATCATTTGCAAAAGGTGAATTTCCTGACAACCTCGAAAAAGGACTTAGTACTCCAATCCTGAAATCTGGTGACTCTGACCAAGTTAGTAACTACAGACCAATCACTATCTTACCAGCCATATCCAAAGTTATTTAAAAATCAGTAGCGGAACAACTATTTTGCTTTTGGATAAAAATCAGCTCCTTTGTCCAGAGAAGTTTGGGTTTCGCTCAGGACATTCAACAGAACTGGCTACCTCCTTCCTTACCGAAAATATAAAAAAAATCTTTAGACGATGGTAATGTAGTTGGAGCAGTTTCTTTAGATCTGAAAAAAGCCTTTGACACAGTGAATCATGAGATGCTCTTACATAAACTCAATAAATTATCCATATGTTTTGCAATCAGATGTAAAATCTGTAATAATTTTATTATTGTCATTGATCACAGAGAAATTGAGAAAGTGGATGAGTTTAAATATCTGGGTGTTGTTTTGGATACTTACCATAAATTTGAGTCTCGCACCAGGAAAGTGTCCAGAACCATTATGACCAACCTCAACTGTATCCATCTAATAAGACCATATCTATCTGTAAAAGTTGCTCAGTTGTACCTGCATGTCATGATTCTGTCTCACCTCTCATACTGTGTAATTGCTTGGAACCGAGCAACTCAATCTGCTTTGAAACCTGTGATGTGTCTGTACATACAAGCCCTAAAAGTCTTGGACCAAAAACCGATAAAGTGGCACCACTCTAAAATACAGGAGAAGTATAATCTTCTAAGTTTCGACAATTTTATAAACTTCTTTTTTATAAAACTGACATTTAAATGCCTCAAAGGCAGAATGATTGTAAAAGCCAGCAGCACAGCAGCTCCAACAAGAGGATCAGCTAATGGAGGCTGCAAACCAGCAAAATACAAAACATCATTTGGTCAATCCTCATTCTAATTTAAAGGACCTCAGATCTGGAATAATTTACCATCAGCAATAAAACTATTAACAAATGTTAGGGTCTTTAACTCCAAGGTGAAAAAATGGCTGAAACAAAAGCAAATCTGTGAACACTGATGTTTTATATTAGTTACATTACTTAATTTATACTAATTTCTTGAGTGTGTGTGTGTGTGTGTGTGTGTGTGTGT
>JABFEB020000038.1:1665564-1681107 GCA_019775895.2 Stomatorhinus ivindoensis | reverse complement strand
CACAGGGGCCCTGCATTTTGTCATGGAAGCACCCACCCCCCCCCCCCCCCCCCAGAACTGCCACTGATTGTACAGCAATGTTGAGAATAACTGATAGTAGCAATGATGCAAATTTCATTTATTTACTAAGAAAAATGGTGTTATCACAACAGTGTTCAAAGATCACATGTTCAGTTACTACAAAGTTAAATGACTACATGAATAGCAAAATCAATCTCATTTTTCTGGTGTACAGTACAGATGTTCAATTTTTACCATGTATGTTAAGGATTAAATGAAATGGTACAATGGTGAGCATTTTCAAGAAATGTACACATCAGGCCATCCCAGATTGTTTTCAGTGTGAGCTTTATCTTGTCATACTTGGCATAAGGCTTTTCCCCAGCTCACTTGACTGTGATGCACAGTTACACTTATGGGAAATTTAGACTCATACTGTATTCAAACTCTGTTAATTTTATTTTTCATTTTTTATTTTGATTTGGTTGTGAATATTTCTTGAAAAACTAGCAAAAACTGCAGATAATTTTGCAAGCGCTAAAATAAAGCTATATGGATCCTGTTCCATTTTTATTATTATTTTTTACTGATCGCATCACTGGAGCTGTACACAGAGTCAGCAATTTCTGGATTAGATGGTTTCCATAGCAACTGCAATGTCTGCTGGTATGGGGAAAGCTTCTAGTTTTCTCAGATGAAATCCACCTGTTCATTGATATAATGGATAAAAAATCACTAAAATGACTCTATTCACATAAAAAAATAGTTGCTGCAACAAATTAGTCAGTTTCTTACAGATATCAGTGGTAATATTTTGTTAAATAAAATGAATAGCAATAATAACAAATTATTTGTGAAATGTGAAGTTAGAATTAAATGCATGATTAAAAATGAAAATAAGTTTAATGTGAATATAACATACTGATTTGATAGCAACCAGCAGCCCTAGTTTTACATCTCATGTGTTATTCATTTTCTACTGCCAACTTTAGAATGGTAATCACGGTATCTGGTTGCATTTGCTTCAATTCATAAGAAGGATGCATTTTCCAGCTGGGTAACTAGGTAGTAATATAGTTATTTGTGTTAATATTAACCGATAACTGATTAAGCACTATCCATGACCCAGCTTTTGATAAGTGGTTGGAAGGTGGGTGGATGGAAAGATTTATGGATATATGACTAGTTACTATTCTTACCCTTACAGAAATATAGGTCAGGTATGCTGTAGGAAACAGGGTGAATTGTTACGCAATGCTTTCTTATTTTGATGAAAGAAATATCTGTTAATTAATTTGAGGCATGTTTTAATACAAATAGGTTTAAAAAATCTGATGATTATCAGTAACATCCAAACAGCCTCTATAATCCTTGCCATCATAGAAAAAATTACGTGTGTGACTAAAATTAAATTTCTAATATAAATCAGACATTCTATAAATCAGGCTTTTTATACAAGTCAATGATGGATTGGCATTTGCAAAAGAAAAATACAATTTAATACAATATTTTATGTAATATTTTTTCTGCTATGTACAAAAAACATAACATTTTGTGATTTTAATAATTTTATCATCAAGATCACTTTCCATGTCATGGACTGTGACCATAGATTAAAAATATGCATCGATATTTCCTTAATATGCATTACATTCTAACAAGGTTTCCATAGTAAACTGTCCTGATAAAACTGTCCACTTTTTCCCTCATGTATACTTCTGTTTCAACAGCACTTTTCGATCGGTGTTCATATACAGAGCCATTTTCCCCCAAAAACCCCAAAAAATTATGAAAAGGTGTAACAATGATATCCAGATATGCATACAGAATCAATAATTAATATTGGATTCGT
Organism: Stomatorhinus ivindoensis; assembly: GCA_019775895.2. Taxonomy (NCBI): domain Eukaryota; kingdom Metazoa; phylum Chordata; class Actinopteri; order Osteoglossiformes; family Mormyridae; genus Stomatorhinus; species Stomatorhinus ivindoensis. Next base: position 1,679,255 of record JABFEB020000038.1, on the reverse strand, counting down.
AGTTGCTAAAATGTAATTTTGGGTGTAATTCAGTTCCCTCCACTTTTGGTTACACCACATGGTTATATGGTCACACTAAATGATAAGAGGCTGTACGATGTTCAGTAATTGGTCAAAAACCAATAGATTTACAAAACACATACGATTCAATAAAAATCTGATTATCAGTAACATCCAAACAGATTTAGAGAAGAAACAGTAGTTACCACTGTTGCCTCACACCTCTGGGACCTTGGTTTGAGTCTCCGCCATGGCTTTGTTTGTGGAGTTTGCATGTTCTCCCTGTGTCATCATGGGGTTTCCTCTGGGTACTCTGCTTTCCCCCCGCTGTCCAAAAAGGTGTTTGTTTTCCATATTTGAAAGATACCCACTGACCATCTGCATGCCTCCAGGGGTCAGCACCATGTTGTTCTGCAATGTTACTTCCAGCTCCTGAATGTTTTTCAAAATTAAATTCCCAAAATAGGCTTTTCTGGATAGTTGCACCAAATGGTTTTTCAGAAAATTAACATCTTCAAACAAAATTAAACATTAAACCAAAAACTAGGAATACAAATGTGAGGGTCATTAACAACACTGCAAGCACTGGGAGATACTGGGAACCTAGGCAAAACAGAACATAATAGAACATAATAAAACTAGATACAAGGAGGGTATACCAGAGCAAAGGTATCAGCAAAGACTGAAACTAAGATACATGAATACAAGGATATAACTAAGGGGAAATAGAATCAAAGTCACCAAAAAATATAAGAAACAAAGCAGGAATTGCTTTGTTCAGAGCCACCTCTTTACCCACACGTCAGTCCAGGGAACAGGAAAACACATTACGAGCTAAAACCAAGGGACACTACAGCAACACAGAACAGGATGGGCAGTGACACCAGCTGGCCAAACAGGAATATGACAGACAAAGCCAAATGGATGTGGACAACAGCCCACGTTCACTGTGGCACTGTGTGTGGTGTTTTGATATGTTGGTCATGTCATGGCGTGTGCTAATGGAGGTACAGGCCCAGGTGTGGCACAGCAGCAGTGACTACGGTGACAGTCTGACTTCAGGGGTTCACTTGAACAGCAAAATAAAATAAGGACTTGCTAGCACAGAATAAAAAAAAAATCCTTGAAAAAATTCACAAAGCAAACAAAAAAATTGGACACTATTACAGATTTGCCCTCACCTTCCCATAAACTTAAAAAAATGCCGATTTTTCTCCCTTCAGTGACAAAAAAGAGGGCTTGGTTTTGCATACTACAAATTTACAATGGTCACAAATTAAACTTTTCGATGTACAAAAGAAGGCTAAATACAAAAATAAATTATAACAATTCTACAGGTGAATTCAAATTTCTTTCCACCAGTTATCACACCAGGAAATTCTTATGGTTAAATCACATCAAAAACACTATTAAGAGACATGTGTAGTTAGTTTAAGGTTTATCCATCAATCAATTATTGAAGTTTATCTGTGTGCTTGAAGTCACACGCATTCAGTGACCAATTTATTAGGCACACTTGCTGGTTTATAGAAACAGCCTACTTCTCCAAACAGTCAAATCATGTCACTCAAAGTAAATACATATTGCAGAAAAAATGATTTGGTTATCATTTGGCTAAGCATTAGAATAATTAAGATGCATGATTTTAGCATCTCAGGAACACCTATCTTGATGTAATTTTCATATGCTAAAATGTTTACAGAGAATGGTATAATAAGCAAAAAACATGTAATCAGCGACAGTTCTGTGGGAGAAAACACCCGTTCAACAACAGCAAGGTCAGAGGAGAATGTCCAAACTCAAAGCTAACAAGAAGGCCACAAGTGCAAAAATGACAGCTCAGTATAACAGTGCTGTAGAGAATGGCTCCTGCAGCAGGCCCTTAACCCCCCAGCTGTCTGGGGGCTGCTATGGGTGTCTGCACTTTGCGGCCAGCTTGTTCTTGCAAGTTGGAGGAGGTGTAAAGAGAATTTCCCAACAACAGGGTTGGGGCCATTCATGAATTGAATTGAGAATGGTATAGTAAATAATAATTCACTTCCAGGAATTGGAATTGGAATTGGTTTTATTACAATGATTATTTACCAATGTAAAAACAAAAAAATTATCCTTTTTATGTCCATCTGTTGTGGAAGGAAAATAGGACATTGGTAGGCCCGGGAGGGGACGCATATTGGGTCTGTTATGTCTTAGGCAGGACACATTGTTTTTTTTTTAACTTTACACATTGTCTGGATATATTTATTTTCTTACTTTACAAATTACTGTTTTGATAAATTTCCTTAGATGTGTTTAGTACAGTATATGCTCTTCTTGTTTTATCCGGTTCATTTTGTATTTAAATGCTAATATATATAAAAATTACACCTATATATATATATATATATATATATATATATATATATATGTGTGTGTAATTTTTGGGGGCCGGGAACCAATTAATTGGTTTTCCATTATTTCTTCTGGGGAAAATTTGATCAAAACCCGACCTTTAACCCGATGGATTATAATTGGTATTTAAATGGCACCAGCAACTTGATTATAACAGGCTAAATGAAACTTCATGAACCATTGTCTGTATTTTTTAATTTCATGAAAAACGCAACAGTGAAACGTGATCCAGAAACGTCCCCATCAGCGCCATTAAAGGAGGGGGCATGGCCAGGTGTCAATGGATCATTCATACACATCAAAGTTGCTACATATTCAATAAAAGGAGCCAGAAATAATGACATGAGTTTGGTTTTTCTGCAACTACACAATTTAGTCATCTTCATGTAGCCAAGACTTGATCAGATATCTGGGATCAAAACAAATTTCCACCATTGCTTACTATGTTCTTTTATAATGTTTCTGCAAGTATTCCAAACTGTGTTTTGCAAACCTGATTTTACAAAAAAAATACACGAAGCATGAGCATTAAGCCAATTTATTTAATTTCAGTTCAGTGGTCGTATTAAAAATCAATTATTTCTAGTTTTTCCATAACAAAGACAGGGTGGTGTTGTGGCTAGTGCAGATGTCTCACCCCTCTGGGAACCAGGGCTTCTTTCCCCACCCCAGCTCAATGTGTGTTCAGTTCACATGTTCTCCCCATTAATCAAAGTGCATCTAGAAGTCATGCCTCATTGATTTCATTGCATGCATAGATGTCTAATTGAATTCCTTCTATTTATCAATGTGAGGTTAGTGACACTTTTGTTTTGAGCCTTTGTCTGCTGCTGTTAAATTTGATATATACCCTCATTCATGGTCAGTCCCTTAAATTCAGTTCAATGCAGGTGTAATGACATTTATATCATCTGTCATTATGTACCCATAGTTAACAGATTACTAACATTTATTACTGGCATTTCAATTCCAACGCTGTCTGCCATTCTAATCAACATTATGGCACCCATGATTAATTTATAATACTTCTGACATAGTCACAACAGAATTTTTTTGTACCTCTCTATAAATGTCAAATTGCCTTTTTTGTGCCAATGATTTAATGAGGTAACATATAATGTATAAAAGACCATTTAGCTTCATGATTTAAAAATGCAATCATATAATTGTTTAAGTATAGAGATGCTTTCCTCAGAAAAAACCCAATTTCATGGAAATGCACTGTGAAGACAGTAAAGGTTTTCCAAAACCAAAAATAATGTGTTAAAATACACAGGAGAAAGGCATAAAAAATTAATGCTACTCATGAAAATCACGTCTAGGATTTAAAAATGAAAAGAGCCCTACCTCAGAAAACAGTCATTGTTTAACCTAACAGTGAATATTGTCTATATTGGGAAAAGTACCATAAGACAAGTTAGAGTGCAGTTAACATTTATTTTAACAGCTTTACCACAATGTCCATCTCCACATCATTCTCAGGTGAATGTTGTCCATCTCCACATCATTCTCAGATGAATGATGTCCATCTCCACATCATTCTCAGACAAAAAGACAGGCAACAACACAATGAGGACAAACCAATTTTTGGATAAAAATCAAAAATACCACAAAATGTCCTTTCAGTACAGATAAGACAGGTGTTCAATAAAAAGGCAAAATAAAACACGATGTGATCTATATGCTAAAACACATCTATCATTTTATTGGATGTGCTGTCAAATGGCACTTAAAACCTGTTCAATTTAGACAGAGTAATGTGTTTTTGATACAGTATGAATTATATTACTATAAAAACTTATAAAAGAAATCATTACATTCAATAAAAGTAATGTAATAATATGGAGGGGAAATCTAATAAGCAAGACTGTTGAATTAAATCATTTTCAAATTGTATAAGCCTTCATGTGTATCATTTGGCACTATGCTACTTAAATTTAAAATGATTATAATAATATTTCCCAAAAGTGTATTTGGAAACCATGCAAAAAAACTGCCCACTATGTATAGTGATCCAGTATAAGGTACTTCAGTCGGTGCATGAATAAACTATGGTCTGTAAACACTGCAAAAAGAAGCATCTTTGGTAACCACCAAGAGATAAGAGCACTGGTCACTGATAACAATATCAGCAGCATATGAATCCAATGGAGTAGTTACTGTAGAACATGACAAATGCAGGTATTGTATACATTTAACTGTCAAACATTAAACAGGAAAGTGAAACAAACTAAACCTATCTTTCGGAAAAACATAACTGCATTTGTAAGTAGCAATCAAAAGGCACTATGCATGTCATGTGACTGTATTTGAATATTTACAGAAAAACAAAATGCAGCAGAGTTAAGACAAACTATAAATCATAGCCCAGTACTCACTGAAGAAACAAGTGTTTAGGTTTCATTCCAGTTTACACTTCACATTCTAAAAGATCCTATAACTTTTCAGCATTAATTATTTTAAAAAGCATAAACTGGACAGAGGGTGGGGTGTAAAGCAAGTATAGAGAAATGTTATTTGTGATTTAATGCCCTTTTGAGATACCCAGACCTTAGTGTGGTACTGAAATTAGATGAATATTCCTAGTCAGTAACTAGCATGTTGTTACACGTTCATTGTCTTTTAATAAATGCAATGTCAATGCGGATGAAGCAATAACCGTTGGTAATAAGCAACCACATGCATGCTTTGGGCTTCTTGTGTGGGAATTTACGAGGATGCAGTAACAACAATATGGTTTAACAGCATAATATAATCCTTAGAGATGAACAATAAAAAACACAAATGTTCAATTTGCAGTTACATCATGTTTTGGGGTACCCAGCATGCAGAACAAAATCATGGACGGTTTGAAAAAAAAATAAAGTGATTCTTTTTTAAATGCCTGGATTTGGAACATTCAACAGGACTTGCTTAATACAGTACAGGAAAATATAGAGAGGGAAAGTATCAAGTATTTGTTGACAAATCCTCCATATTCTTGAAATATGCCAATGGCAGCACAGTGTGGTTTTGCAAGCAACACCACTACTGCAAGACAGAAATATTTTTAAAAATATTTTCACAGTAAAAAGCATTATTGGCTAGGTGATCTACAGCCTCGTCGAACAAAAGGTACATTTTATAGGAACTGTCCTAGCTAAGCAGCACAGAGGTTTTCCTAGCTTTCCAGCAAATCTGTCTCAACAACATTTCCAAAGGAAGTATATATACACACCAAATAAATAAGGAACCTTTGGAAGCTCTGACAGCTGAACTCAGTGAAGTAATTCTTTTCCAAAAGGAGCATTTCAAACTGAAGTCCTACTACTTCACAAAATGAATCTGTCTGTTTTGACAGAGAAGACAGACACTTTATGGTATCTCTTATGAGCCAGGACTACAGAAGCCAGAATTTGCCTTGAACATTTTGTATTTTCATATTAAGAAACATTCCAAATCTGGGGTTAAATATAAAATTTGACCACGGCATCAATATCTATTATATACAAAACAATATTAACAACAGTGAAAGGTTGCCTTGTGAGGTTGGTCTATAAAATCTATAGCTTCCAGACTGATGTTCGTCTTCTCAAGCACAAAATAATCTCAACGTCTACGTTTGTGTATTAAACCATACGGTACATTTAAAATTTACAGGTGTTGGTAGCATTCCCATTAAAAAACTGAGTTACAAAAGGGTCAAGACATAAATTAATGCATCTTAAAAAAAGTTAATTTGTGAAAAATTAAGTGTCTTTGGCGCCAATGGATACGAGAAACAACATAAAATTAAAAATCCTCGAGATGTCAGAAGCTTTATAACATTTCATGTTAATAAATCTGATTTACAGGTGCTAAACTCAGCGGACCACCCCATATCAAGAGCTTGTCTACATTTATAAGTAACATCTCTTGGTTACTTGTGGATGGTTCGAATTATGAATTATTGCCCCTCGAGAAATAAGACTTACTCCTGTTAATCGAAATATAATCAACACTCAGACAGAAATTCTCTGCAGCAAACTCCGTTAACGTTGCCTGAGACTGAAGTGTTATCCTCTGATTGCAAGGGCTTATAAAACGGCCACGCTGACTTCTCTGCACTGTATAACACAGGGCTGCGGAGCCCTTTATCAGGTAGCAGGTGGTTTGGAACCGGTGTTCGGGTTTTCTGGTTTGGAGAATGACCAACTGGCTGAACCTCTAACCTATCATTAGGACCACATGTTAGCTTAGGTTGTTCTTGTTGAGCGAGAGTAGGACTCTGCACCTGTTCATCTCCCTCTCCATCTGTTAAGGGGGCCATAAAGGTTCCTGCAGTCTCTGGTTGCCATGACGTTGTTACATTGTCATCATTGTTCTTCAGCTCACAGCTGGCAGAGTTCCCATCCCTTTTATTATGCAGGGAAAATGCCTTCTTAAAATTCATCTCATTTCGAGAAAAGGGATTCAATGACAGGCTGACCCTTGATTGCATATGGTACATGTCACTCATCTCAAACTCCAAACTATCGGTGTCTAGGGACTTGCTTCTCCTGTTTAAGGTAAGTGGGGCTGAAACAGACTGATTGACTTTTGTAAGGCTAAGATGCCGGGGGAGACTAGCAACTCCCCATCTATTATTGAGAAACGAACTTTGTTCATTGAAGTCAAATTGTCGCGCTTCACATTCAACAAAATCCTTCTGCAGGTATGACTCATTATAATCTTCAAACGGTGAAGCAATGTCCTCATCAGCTACCATCTCTACCTGATCATCATATTCCCCCTCATTTTCCATATCTACTATGTCAAATGTGACCATAGACGGCAGCACCTGCATGTTCTGGGCAAAAGGAGAAGTTTCGGAACTAGTCAAATTTCCAGAAAGATTATTGAAAAGCTGGGTGTGTTTTGTGAAATCCACCAGTGCTTGGGAAAAACAAATCGTCTGGTCATGCTCAGCTTCAACCTTAATTTTGGTAGAGAGAATGCTTTCGTTTTTCTCTGTCTGTGAAGGCCTTCGGGTGCCTTTATCTATATACAATTCAGAAGCCTGTATCTGATTTGGTGTATGTAAACCATGGGCGCAAATTGTATCAGTTGCCAAAAGAGATAGTGACTTGTCATATACGTCATTCTTGGAAGTGTTTTTGAGGCTATGTGATCCCTCAAGCAGATTTGTCTCCATTGAATTTGATATATGCAAAGTACTCGACTCCTCCTTAAGGCAATAATAATGCTGTCGGTCTAACATACATTCACTGGGTTTGTCACTGGGGAAAAACCTGCCCCTTCCCAACACAGTGTGCTCTGGAAGTGGTTTCTGTATACTTTGCAGTTTAGAGCTCAGGAGCTCATGCTGAATTTTAGCCAATCTGGTATTTTCTGATCCAGCAAGGCCAATGTTAGGTGCAAAGCTCGTATGCAAATTTGTGTCAATGCAGTCCAATGTTATGTCTAAAAATTCCAAACTACCTGGGGTCGATTTCTGTATCTCAAAGGAAGAACCTTCCTTTAGAGTGGGACTCATAAGGCTGTCATCTGGCTCAAAGAGCTCATAAAGAGCATCACCACTGTAACTATCTCTGGGTAGCCTGTCACCTCCAATTCTGCCAACTTCATCAACCCCATCATCATCAGCTCCTGGTGTGGTGGAATCATAATAACCTTCATCACTGTTGGGGACTGATTCCTGATGCTCACTTTGAGGAGTTGAAATATCTCCAGGTGTTATGGCAGTGTCTGAGACATGAGAAAAGGTGGTACCACTGTCATCATCTATATGGGGCGAAAGAATGTCTGATGCTTCAGGGGTTATTTCAGGATTTTTATCAGGTTCCATAAAATCACTCTGCTGCCTGGGAGCATAATCAGTTTCTGCTGCAGCCTCACTTTCCCACAAGCCCTGAAGATACTTTCTGTCAACTTCATCAGGTGTAGCCATTTCTTCCCCTCCACCCTGATATGTGACATAGCACGAACTCCTTTTCCCAGCATTACGAGCCCTTTCTCCAGACACACTGCTTTCAGCAACGCTGTCGTCATCTTGGTCAGCAATAATGTCTCCACATCCAGTGAGCGAGTCAAAGCTTTTTAGCGAGGACACATCACCAAATATCAGGTTGATCTGCTCAGACGAGTGAACAGAAGGTTGGATATTCTCTGTGCAGTTTGAGTTGATGTCCGAAAGGTGTGTAATGGAGTTGGCACAGAGGTGCTCTACAGTTGTATTCATGACTTCTGCATGTTCTATCCCACCATTGTCTCCATCTCTAAATATCTGAGTTTTCAATGACTTCAGACTCTCTCGGTCAGACTTGGCGACATCTTTTTCAGTTTTCATTCCCCCCTTTTCACATTCATTAGCAATAAATAATTCCTCTTTAGCATTTACTGAAGCAGGCACATTCAATTCTTCCAAATAACCCAGAGGTTCTATATCATGTTGATCAATGCTGTACTTAACATGCACCACATCTTTAGGGATGTCTAAATCAGTCTTTTCCATTTTAACATGTTTATTCTTTTTATGACGTCTGATGCTGCTGAACAGTCCTTTTAATCCCTTCTTTGGACGTGGGAAAGACAAAGATTTCTCCAAACTAGGTTTACGGTCACCATTCTCTAAGAAGGATTCCCCTTTAGTAGTTTCCACCCCTTCATTGCCACTCATAACATTTGCACTATGAGAACTGGGCAGGCTCTTTTCAGTAGAGCCATTTTGATTGTGGTACTCAAAGTCTCCTGCTGGGACGTCTCCGTCTCTTTTGGCATCTTCCCAGCTAACCTTGCTAATGCAATCATGGGTTTTGCTCTTAATGATCCCCTTCTTGGAGGATCCCTTGCTATGACTCTTGTTTCTCCCTCCAAAGAAGCTGGGCAAGGCACAGATGCTCCTCCGGCCACCAAAGAGTTTAAAAGCAGTTTTCTTCAGCTTTCCAGAAGGCTGTAACTCAGTCGGCGTCGCATCTGCGCGCGCAGATGGTGTCTCTGCCTCAGGCTGCAGGGCTTCACTCCCCCTGGCTGTCTCCTCACAGACATCAGACAAAGGCTTTGTTTCCCTCGTCAACTCATTTCCTCGACTGGGTTCCATGGCAACCGTGTCTATTGAAGGATGCGCTCAGCTATGAACATTGCTGAAAGCACTTGTCAGGTTCTTCTTCGACATGGTGCAGTGCTGTGCTTTTCTAAAATTCACAAGGGTCAACGATTAGGCTGTGAATGGAAAAAAATATATTAATTGCTAGCGGGTCTTAAAACATACACATTCCCACCATCTCTGTATATTTACAAGCAACGAACAGCGCCAGATGACACACAGGACTAGCAAGCTGCTTTGGTGAATAACATCAAGCCCAATTGAAAGCAGAGATGTGGCAAACAAAAGCATTAATCACCGACTAATACAGAAATGCTCCTGGGGGAATTAATCACCTCAGGCATGACCTTCATAGGCTCTCTTAAAAAAGAGCAATCTATTAAAATGACTTAATGACATTACTTGCACCTATTTGGTGAATGTTACGCAAACCCCAAAAGGTTGCCTCATTTTATTGTTTTATATACATGTTCTAGTATTCACTACAATAGGTGACACCACATTTCCCAGATCATTTTCTAGTAATTCAGTATTATGACGAGAAGCACATGCAATTGTTATGCAGGCTCAGACTGCTCAGGAAGAGAAAAGTAACTGGACCAGTACATTTGGCAACATACTACAAGGCTGATAAGGAGGAAAAATGGAATTATTTTACATATTTTACAACATACTACAAAGACTGGGTGCTTTAAAGCTTTCAAAATATACTGAGCATAACACAACCCAATCAATTCTCTTATTACACAAATATAAAAAGGTACCCTGTCTATTAAATGCAGTGAGTAATGGAGCAAATAATCTTTTGGAAGCAGCATAAAAATCAAAACGAAAACCTTGAAAAACGAATACCTTGAAAGCATAAGGCTTTCTCAAACTTTCACTTTCCATTTACACTTATTATAATATAAAAAAAATATTCATGTTCTAAGACCGGGAAAAATATTGTTGCTGGACTAAAATTAGATTTTTAAAACACTTAAAAAAATGTATTGCACCGCAATCAAAGTTGGCCCCAAGATTGAGATGTCTCTAAATGAAATTTTCTAAATAAATAAATAAATAAACCGAATAAACCACTAGCATTTAAAATAGGATTTATCGTGGGAAATCGGCCTGCTATCAAGTTAATGTTAAGGTATAACAAAACGGGATATGAAACCATCTATTGGTTGTAACTAGAACAACGGACATTTAATCCAGACAAAACCCAACATTAAAAGAAGCGGCTCCACTATGATTTCATCTATATTACATGAACTTTAGCGTGACAATCTAAAGTCAGCCTCAACAAGAGAACTGTAGCTTGGCCTACTTGTTATCATTTATTCAAAATGGGAATGGAATTTTTTGGAAATGCTCAACAATGTAACCGACCTGCGGTTCCGTCATTCTACATAAACCGCTGCAAACAAAAATTACTACATCTGTTTGTCTTCTGCCATTAATCACAGAACTATTCAGCGAACTAACGAACTTAAGATAACATTTACAAAGGTAGCTAGTTACAGTGTAGGGAGAACTTCTTGTGTTAATTCAGTAAGCGGTCGCTTAGAAAACGGGTTGATATTTGAGAATGCAAAAATCGCCCCACCTTATTGTTCAAATTCCGTGGCTACAATCAGCATGACCTGTAAAAAACACAAATAGGATCATATAAATCCTGTTTACTGTATTCGACGCACATTGATCGCACTTCAAGAGCCTCCTGTTGGAGTAATTCAATGTCTAGCCAGCTACATACTGGTATTTCTAGTACAAACAAAGGCGGGATCGCACGCTAAGAACAGATTGATAGACGTTTTTGTCAACCAATAAGAAACTAAAACGTAGGCTGGTGACCAGCGTCTTCTGGAGGAAGGGGGAGTTGGTATATAATAATAAAGATATTGCTTTTCACATTAACGGATAAGAGTATGCTCCTTCTGTTATACCTTAGTGGTCATATGCCACTGTTTATTATAAATTTTCCTTAATAAACGGTGCTGTAGCTTTTACATGTAAACATTTACGTCATTTAATTGCAGATAAATTTCGTTTAGGAATCGCGCTAGTTACGTATTTCCGGGTAACCGGTTAAAGTTTCCGAGGTGGTGAAGGTGTTGATGTAGCACAAAATTAAAGTTTCGGGCATGTTAACGGCGATTGTTATGAATATTATTTCTTGCTGCCATATGATTTGCGTAGTGTGGATTAAAAAGCTCTGTTTAGATTTGAGCTACGGATGCTCAAATTTCACATTTTTAGGCATAATGTTTTTTTTTTCATTTATTCATACTAAGTGAACAGGTAACATTCACTCCCACCCTGATCAGGATCAGCGCTCCGGAAATGGATAGATGGTTGAACATATGAACGTGGTTCGTAGCTCCTTATGAATATGCAAGTGCTTTTGGGAAGCACATGGTATGGAGCGGTGCGGAGCACCATAATGTGGCGCCATACAATTCCAAATATGCTTATTGAGGCCTAGTTACAGTTATTTTGAATGGTCTCGCATTGGAATGTATCCAGATAATAAAATGTATTTGGTAATGGATTAAACAACATCAAATACATAAATACAATCTGTACAGTTGGGAACAAAATACGGTTCTAATATTAGATACATTATGTCCCTGTTGTTATTTGTAAGATCTCATAAACAACGTGTTTCCAATCAGAATTTAGCCTGCAATGTTATAAAACGATCGGTACAATGTAACAGGTGCCTTTATTGATCATTTTCTGTGTCATCCTCCACATATACACCAACCATACTTTAGGTATATTATTATTAGCTAAATGTGAGATGCAGACCTTGTTGTAGTTTTTTTAGTAGTTTATCAGTCTCAGTCAGATTAAATGTAATATAACCGTACAATTTGAAATGCCTATTTAAATTCTCAAGATTGGCCAGGATAAATTTTTGTATAGTTCGGTTTATTTGTTAGCATAATATTCAATCCGGTAGCATGGTGATTCCAGTACTGGGTTGTGCCGTTTAGGTTAATTACGTGCATGAGTGAATGTGCCTTGCGATGGAACGAAATCCCATCTACAGTAGGATGTATCTCAGTCTTGGGATTTATAAGCTCAGTGCACCCCGTACCCACACAGACACACACAGCCCTATTATAAATACTTGTAAGAAGGATGGACAATATTAACTATATGAATGTCCAAGAGCAATTAACCCACCTGTTTCAGTTGTGTGTCATCAGACAGTTAGAGGGCTTAACTCTCCAAGGAGTTAGCCCCAGAAGTGGTATTCATAAACTTTGAAACCATAAGGGTTTGTTAAAATGCAAAATACATTCCTATTTTTATTCATTTCACAGGGTGGGCTACCATTACTTTTGACTGTAACAATGTATCTTGACAACATGAGGTTATGTAGAAGGACAAAGGACATCTACATGATACAATCTAGCATGTTTTGCAGAAGTGGACTTCATCATTTATTATTATTACTTCTATTTTCAATTTATAAGCCTCATGTAAGCAGACAGGAGTAACATTTATTACCTGCTAACTGCACAATCTACTGCAGCAGAATTTCAATAGAATCCACCTTATATGCATATGATGGAGAAATTGAGGCCAGACTCAGATCACATTGATACTGCTTCACTATCAATAGAGAAGGTATTTGTAAAAAAAATACTCGATGGAAGACTGCTTGCTGACTCAGCGTCTAACAAACACCGCTCATCTCTGACAGTCTCAATCAGGTATGTTTGTAGTCAACTGAAAAAAATATATATTTTGACTTTAGTCACCACCTTCAAGATTGACTTGCTGCAAGTGCCTTTAGCCCCAGAATTGCAACAAAACATCCCTATACATAAACACCCATTTCTTTCAAATTGATAATTCAAGGTAACAATGTAACCAAAATGTTCCTTAGTCCACAAAACTTTGGATGAAATACCAATATATATAGTATACTTTTTCAGACCAGTTTATATGGATTTTTATATATATCTACTAGTGTGTGTGTGTGTATGTACACACACAACAATTTAAATATAGTAGTATTTGAAGTACATAAAGGCAAAAGAAACAGGAAATGTATTCTAATCATGTCCCAACCACTTTCCCTGTTCAGGGTCACGGGGCCTGGAACCTATTCCAGTCAGTACAGGGGTAAACACTGATGTCCACCCTGCATGGCATGGGCGTCTGCATGTGTTTATGCTTGGAGAAAGCCAAAGGGTGATTCAGCCCGCAACGTCTGTTGATATGGGCAGCCACC
>JABFEB020000038.1:1647821-1665464 GCA_019775895.2 Stomatorhinus ivindoensis | reverse complement strand
CCCCACCCCCACAAACCTAAGTTGCGCTCAAACTATAGAGAATCAAGGTAACAGTGACAGTCACAATGCTGCCCATGTTCTAAGGCCAATAAACTTGGCTGTTATCTGAGTTTCCTAAAGTGTGTGTGTGTGTATGTGTGTGTGTGCACATCCTGTCCAGAGTGCTCCCCTGCCTCTTCCACGACCTTCTCCAGGATGAAGCTGGGTGACAGATGGATGAACCCTCTTTCCAACATTAAATATGTGCATTGTCAACCTTTTACAAGTACTACCTTTATTGTATTATGTACAAGGCACGGTCTGCTATATCAGCAATAACATTAATCAAAATGTTACACTTCTTGTTGGCATTTCCCTATACTTTAAAAAGTTCATTAGAATTGGTGGCATATCCAGGCAGTCAATGCAATCCATCCTGTTGATCTTCCTCAAGTAAGCCCGTATAGCAATTCTGCACTGTGACATCAGGGATTTTGGACAGCCTAGAAGAAGCACACAATTCGATCAATTAATAATTAAATAAACTTTGATAAACCACACTCCACAGAATTATTGTTGAGCTCTTAAGTAAACTAGTACATAACCCACAACATAAACTGGCACATCCACAATTTAAGTGCAAAAAAAACAACAGGCTAGTTTTCTAAGTCATATGTAAAAATGCTGTCACCTCTTTCCTTCAATAAGAGCTCCACGGCTTCATTCTGCTTTGTAGTTTTCTCTATGATGAGAGTGGGAATGTACACATTTGCTCCAAAGTCTATCAAGAGCTTAATGTACTCAACCCCACAACCATGTCTGAGACACATCTCAAGAACTGTCTTGGGCTGTTTGATCCTTCTGAAGAGCTTCTCATCTGTGCAATTGTAATCAGGATCAGCCCCATGTAGAAGCAGAATCTTGAAACAATCCAAATGTCCATAAACTGCAGACAGATAGAGAGGCCCACTTGAGATGGATGCATTGGAATCCCATAGTACAACTTTAGATCTTGCATTTACTTCAGCGCCATGCTGCAAAAGCACCTTCAAGATTTCTACATCTCCTTCTCTGGCAGCTGTCAGTACTGGGGAGCAGTTGTTGTTAATACTGCCATTTGGGTTGGCTCCTGCCTTTAGGAGGGTTAAGACACAGCTGAGGTATTTCCCCCTAACAGCAGTAAACAGTGGGGTCTGAGCCTTTACATCCAAGCTGTCCAGTTCTGCTCCATTGGCCAGCAGAACCTCTAAGCACCTAAGGTGACCTCGGGATGCTGCCATTCGGAGAGGTGTACCCGGAATTCCCCAACCACTTCTTTTGTCGATGACTTTCTTAAATCGCTCTTGGGAAAGAAGCACAGCAAGAAGAATGTCGTCATCATCAGACACAGCCTGGATAAGCTGTTGGCTGTCTTTGCTGTCCTCTCTGTCCTCAGGGTTTAGGTGTAGCATGAAAAACCCTGAAAGGAAATCAACAGTTTATGTATTATTATAAAGCTTATAGAATATTGGCTGTATGTGTGCTGGGTGTGTAGATCAGTGAACTGGGCATCCGTTCCTATGTCCAGAAGGTTGTGACTCCAAATCTCATGAATGGTGTAATATCATATGTCACCTAGGGCTGGGCGATATAATATGAAAATTATATCATGCTGCACAATAATTACCAGAGCTGCAGCATTTGCTAAATACCTAAATGTAAAATTGTTTATGCTTATACTTAGCATTTTATACTGCATTGTCAACTGTTGTGTGCTAGTCTCAGTGATGTGGCAATAAATTAATCTGATATATACATACACCTGTTGTTTTGACCATCAACTTAAAACATCTAATGATGCGGAATGATCTTCAATTGAAGAGACTATAGATAAATCTTTCATGATTGGTTTCAGACCAATCATAACTGATTGTCTAGCACACAAAAAAAAAAAAACGTTTTCTCTATATGGATTTTGGCATTTGTGGTATTGAGTTTCAGCCAGTTGCGTGAAACAAAAACTGAAAGATTCATTAGGCATTGTTAATCACAGACACTCCAAAAGGAAAGATGGGTTGTGGAACAGAATTCCGATATTAGTATCTGGTGTGACCACTATTTTTTTATAGCAGCATAGCACATCCCCTTTGCATAGAATTACGCAGGCTGTTGTGGACTGTGGAATGCTGACCCACTCTTCTGCTATAGTATTATATTGTCTGAAATTGGTAAATCTGCAACACACTCCCAATCCAAAGCAATCAAAATGGATGGCTTGTCTGGTGAGCATGCAGGCCTCGGAAGAACTGGATCATTCTGATCTGCCAAGAATTGTGTAAAGAGGTAGGTGATAGCAGTCAATGGATGGTATGACAAGGAGCTGCAGGATCTCATCACGGTATCTCTGAGCATTCGGTTGAAATTGGGATTCATCTATGAGGTGGTCTGTCATCCACCATGCCGGTGGCCATCAGAGGTGAACTCTAGCCCACTTGCATTGGGTATGACACCAAACTAAATTAACTTAAATCGACACCCCCGATAAGGACAAAAAACATGAAAATAACCTTCCCTGGGATGATTTATAATTGTCTGTGTAGACATTCTTCAATTGTGCAAATCGGTTGTTTCAGCTATCTGTTAGGCTGGTGGCCATGCAGGTGAAGTTACCTGATATGACACATGGTCTGCAGCTGTGAGACTAGCTGGACGTATTACCAAAAGCTCTAAAAATGGTGTCGGTGGCAGCTTATGGTACATAAATGGACATTCGTGACCTTGGCAAAGGCTCTAGTTGATGTCCTTGCACTGAGCATGCCAATGGTATAGTCTCGCAAAACTTCTGGGGCATTGTGTTTCTCAACAAAAACTGAACATTTCAAACCGGCCTTTCATTTTCCCTATAATAAAGAACACTGGCATAGTGATTATGCTGCTCAATCAACATGCCGATACCCCACACCTGTGCAGTAGGTGAATTATCAATAAATTAAATACAAAATTTGACAAAAAATGAAAGCGCTTTATTTGGTAAAATTCTGAGACATACACTCTTTGTGCCAACACATACAGTTTTTGTTTTTCAAACTGCTGCAACAAAGGAACAAAACCAAAAATGTTGCATTTATGGTTTTGTTTACTGTTATTTTCCAGGCCTATGAAATACTATTATACACAACAACTTAAACGTCATTAAGAAAATACTGATGGTATAACAAGTTCTACACAACGACAACTCAATGTCAGTTTTGTGAAAAACACTTGATAATTAAAATTCCAACCACAAGTCAAGAAGTGAAAATGTCACTTTAAACAACAGTTCAGAGAAATCCACGTTCATGAGTACCCAAAACTACTGTTGAAAGATGCATTTCTAAACACCTTCTACCATTAATCTAAAAAAGGTAATTTTAAAGATACAATAACGATGCAGAATATCAAAACTGCTGGTAGGCCATAATATTTACACCACCAAGAGCAACATTTCGATAGCAAAAAAACACGATTTAGTCGACAAAATGTATATGCTACACAAAGGAAAAACTAAAAAAACCGAAAGAATAAAACAACCAACTCGGATTTCTATCATGATATGGCAAATCCACAATACTGGTTTTCCATTTAAAAAGCCTATAGCATATGTTTTCTGCTACCGCAGTATTATACTAGAACGATGCTTAAGTTTGTGATTAGTTAAAGCAGGGCAGTCATGCAGAAATTTAACCTCTTAACCGAAAATATTATTTCAGCGGAAACTGCGGCCCCGAAAGAGACGCATCATGTTTGCGGGCCTGAAATCACCAGGCTGGACTGAAGGCTGCTGTGTATTTACGGTAAACTGCATACACTTAGTAATGCAGTAAAGCCAGCGTACACCTCCATTACTGATCATTTTTAGGAACAAGCTACTTGTAAACGATCCGGTCGATGTTTCTTAGATCCGAATACGGCAATTTACGCGTAATGCAAGTATTTAAACCTCAAACAGCACAATGTTATTTTTGTCCTGTACGGTGAACCTTATTATCGCCTAAACAGTAATCAATGGTGTAACTCTCCACAACTAAGCACGTAGCTACCTCTGCCCTAGCATAGTATTATTAGCAAACAAATAATAAATGAGCCAGTAAGAATTACTTACCCACTACATAATACACGAGCGCAAGACTGTTAAAACTGTTTTTAAGATACAAAGAAAGAGAACTTGTAACAATCTTGTTGTTAAAAAAAGAACGTTTGCTGTTTTCTTCCGGTCGATGCAAACTGTGAGATCTCATTGCTTGCAAACGACTCGAAATCTTTCGATTAACACAACACTGCCCAATAATCCGCAGCTGGCGTGAAAGGTGTTGTGCTTACGGATGCTCGAACGGTGGCGCTGTCGGCAAGCTGTTAAAAGCGCGATTGGTGGTCGACTACAATTTTTCGTTCAATCTCGAAGTATTTTAAAGACTAGCATTATCGAAAGGAATTCTAAATATTTTAGTCACAAAAAAGTTTTTAAAATATTGCAGCGCCACTAATTATTTTAAATGATGATCAGTATATTTTTTAAATAAATGGACAATACTCGATGAAGTACAAAATAAAAGTAGCCTATTTAAAGAAAACGACATCAACATCCAAACTAAAACAAGCCTTTCCACGAGAGAAATATTTATTATACTTAATGCAATCCCAGTTTCATAAAAAGCTCGCGATCGACATATTTGTGCATAGCTGTCTTCCATGCTTCAAAAAAAAACATCAACATATTTTACCTGTTAAGCTTATACTGTATATTAAGTATTTAATGGTTAAAAGTGGTATGTTTATGCGTTTTTCATACAAAACAAATATCATTTTCTTCTTAAGTTTAGTTCAATTCTAAATATGTTTTTGTAATACGTGGGTTCTTGTGTGAATGAGTTGGCATTACCATTAAAAACTGGGGAATAAATGAACAGTGGGCTCCGGAATTACTGACACCCCTGATTGCGAATGCACAAAAATACTATAAAATACGGCCAAGCCTACCGCCCGAGGCAACCAGATTATCAGACAAAATTGCTTGATATTTGAGTCCATTAAGCCATTGATCTTAACCAGTGCCCCTGGGCCTCTTGAATTAAAACAGGCCCAAAACACTGATTCACTACTAAATTTTACTATAGGAATGAAGTACAGTTTCAACACCAAACACCATAGTAATTCTGGGCCCCCTAAAGGGACGTTCACGTGAGAGAGCAGGGTTGATCAGTCCTTTATTAGATAAATTCAACAGAAAGACTTCCAAAACAGAAACTGCAGACTTTTACTTCACAACTATGTTGCAACTCCTTTAGCATTGTGACAATTGTGTTTGAACAAGCAAATTCTGAAAAGCAGCATACTTATGTATACTAATATTACATTGTATAATAACTTATACATATTACATGAAATTACAGGCTGTAACACTAACATGAATCCAGAATGTATGGGATGCCATGTGCAGCCTCAAAGCTGTTTATTAGCTTTCAGGCTCAGTTTGTATTCTGAGGACAGGCACCAAAATTTCTCGATCTTGAAAAAGTAGGTCAAAAACAAAGTAGGTAGGGAACAAAACAAGAATAACCATAGTAGCACAGCAGCAAACACAGGACAGCAACAGCTACAAGCACACAATGACCAGCTGATGAGAACAGAGTCAGGGCTGGGTAGGGACTTAAGTGCACTAAACAAGGACTTCAACAAGAGATAGTTGTGCGCAGTAACAAATACTAGGAACAGAAATAAAAGTGAGGGCAAGCGACAGATAAAGTATCAAAACAGCAAGGGAGACTAGAATACAAGGGTAACTGAACATTATTAAAAACAGGGAACAAGTACCCACAACACATACATAGATAAGGAAACAAACAACCAAAATTACATAGTTGAGGCTGGCCTCTGAATTTGAGAAATGTATCCTCTGAATGAATGAATTATTCAATATTTCTGCTAATAATGGTACAGCAGAAGTAGCCAGGATGGTTATCTGCTTAGAATGCGTGCTTATGGAAGAAGATTGCCTGCTTGCCATCAGAAACAGGTACTTTGTAACCAGTGTTTGTGACATATCTAAGACATATCTTGTGACTAGGGTACCTGAAAGAGATAAAATTCCAGTCTAACATTGTGATTTGTGAAGCATTCCATTGGTGACTTGCTTCCTCTTGTAAAGGTATGGTTTCCTTGCATGCACTTGCATCAGTACTGCCCTAATGTGTGACTTCCCTCTTATTTGAAATGAAGGGTCTTTCCTATTAAGGGAGTGCTGGACCTCGGGGGGGGGGGGGGCAGCATGTATATGTGGTTCATGTAGATGGTCATCTTCAGTCTTGGGTAAAAAACTGAAGTATATTCACAGGGAACTAGTGACCACACACTGAATAACATTTTACACACACACAAAACTCTAATCCCAATACCACCCCCTTAACCTCTACCCAGCCCTAACCTTACCCATAAGTAACCAAAAAAATATGAGACTTTTGCCATTCTTAGTTTTTTGATTGCATTCGCAAATCAAAAATAACAGGTTTTTATCACATTTTGGGGGACAAATAAAAATATGTTGACGTGCATTTAATGAAATTCATAGTTAAATCTCTTCAAGGCATATTTTAACGCGGTAAACTTTAATTATGGCTTTACCCTCACAGATAAACACCATAATTGAGTGAGATGAATTTGTCACCATCATCACTGGTGTAACAATGGAGGGAATGTTCATTTTTACCTCACCTGGTTTTCAGTGACCCAGTGTTTTTCCTCTTGAACTTGATATGCAAAAAGGTTTGTGCTTTCTCTAAAACAATCATATTGCCCCTAAACTGTATTGTTTTACTCAAGAGAAACACTAGAACATCCTCTCTAATAACATCGGTCATGATGCTGTTGTTGATCTGATAGGTAGCTGCGTCAACTGATACATGTGACGTAAGCAGAACTTCTTCCTTTATCTGAAGAATGGCAACTGTTAACGCTGGTGACATCGGGCAAGAGTCTGGCAAATGTTGATAATTGCCAAAATTTCTGCTCTTTTAAAAGTCTGATGTTTGCTTTTCATACACCACAACAGTCTTAGTGGCCCAAACCTACAAAGATGTTGGGGACAGTGAATGAGGTATTGGAGTTTTAGTGTGAAACACTCAGAGAAGAAGGCTTTAAATTATGACGAAAAAATAAGGAAAAAAAGGAATAAGAACTGTGAGAAATTGCAGCTGACTTCTCTGGTTTTTGAGTGACAGTATGACCAATTTTCATGCACTTTAGACAGACATCTCGGTAATGGTCTGTCACAGGAACATATTGTCCAATTAGAAATGGCAGAATTCGACATAAACAACAGTTTTCAGCAGCTGATACATGGAATTTACTCTGCCTTATAAAAAGTCGAGTAATCTTCTGATAATTATTCCTTTTGTTAACAATTCCAATTTGATAATCATTCAACTCTGCATTAACTGTGGTAATATAGACAATTCTCTTCAATGTCTTTTATGTAGAGATTCATGCCCAGGACTATAGGTGTTACAGTGGTGCTTGAAAGTTTGTGAACCCTATAGAATTGTCTACATTTATGCATAAATATGACCTGAAACATCATCAGATTTCCACACAAGCCCTCAAAGTAGATAAAGAAAACCCAGTTAAATAAATGAGATAAAAATACTTCACTTGGTCAATTGTAAATTGGGGAAAATGATCCAATATTACATATCTGTCAGTTGCAAAAGTATGTAAACCTCTAGAAATAGCAGGTGATTTGAAGGTGTAATTTGTCAGGTGCCTTCTATCAGTGGGATGACAATCAAGTGTGTGTGGACACTCCGTTGGCTGACGAGTTAGCGGAAACCCATTTGGAGACACAGTCAGTTACAGGCTTATTATTGAATAGTATAGTAGTATTGTACAGAGGATGAGATGGTAGAGTCCAGGACATTTTCAGGCTGAAGGTTCATTGTCATTGAGTAAAGAAATCAGCCTGTAGTGCAATATCTCCACATTCTGATCCTGAAGTGCATCCATTCAACAATGACTTAGCTGTAGCTATCCTGGATGTACATGATCAAAGGGAATCTACAGCTGAAACAAGGGCAGTTGAAATGGTCCAGAATCTGCTACTATCAGGTTGGGACACTTCCCAGAGCTTATTCTTGTTCAAGTCACATTCCTGAGTTTTAGAAACATGTTTTTGTGAAATGATTTTGCTGTACAGACGCTCCTCTACTTACGGACACGATACGTTCCGAACGGTCATTTGTAACTTGAAATGTTCGTAAGTCGTTATTCAGCATCATTTTAAGGGTACTCAAATCTACATGCATAAGTAAGTATGGGTCATGCCCGGCTTGTGCTGAGCCTCTTGTGTGCCATTCCTCCCTTGCTACCTCATTTGGAATCCCTGTGTAATCAGCTGCTTCTAGTTGTATTAATTAGTTTTGTGTATTTAAGCATCACATGAGCCGGCAAAATCAGGTGAACACAGGGTTTATTTTGGGGAAACACACTCAGGAACATGAAAACGATGTCAAGACGTTAATGACCGGACTGGGGAAACATACTCCGACACGGACTATATTACACAGCGACAATCAACATCACCTGAAACAGCTGATAACATGGGGATTCCACACGATGTAAATGAGGGGGCGTGGCACATGGGAGTATTGGACAACCGGGGCATGACAGTATGATATAAAATCAATACATTTTCTTATCCTAAAACACATTACTAATGATGCATAAAACAAAAATGGATAATGGATGTACAGAATATTTCGCAATAAAAACTAAGTAAACTTTGATCTGAAGAGAACACGTCTAATGATACACAAGTATAAAGAACTGGAATGCTGGGAGTTACACATGCTTACACTGCTGCGCGGTGGGAGTAGCAGCCAGCATTCGTACTAGGCAGAATTGGTGCGCAGAACAAACTTTGCCTAATGAATGTAATTTCGGACTCACATATATCTGAAAGTTCGTAAGTTGAAGGTTTGTTTGATGCCTTAAGATTATAATTGCTGTTCATTGTATGTGAAGCATTTGTGGACCAAGGCAAGGTGAATGCTGGTATGCATGTTTGAAATCAAACTGGTCCAAAAAAGTGAAATGTATGAGTATGTTTTTCACTGATGTATTTGCTTTGAAAGACAGTTCTTCTGGTAGTCAGTTGAAATTAATGTGCAGATTTTCTTGGTATTTTAATGGTTGTCTAACCCATTGGGGTGTCCCCCAAGGCTCGGTTCTCTAAGACCGGTTTGGTTTATACCTCAGATATGGTAGTTTCAGGTCTAAGTACACAGTCACAAATGGATTTGTAAGCAACATGCAATATAAGGGGAAAAATCTCATGAAAAAAGAGAAGCTACATATGAAGAACATTTATTTTTGCAAAAGATGGGCTTCTTACAAAAACAACCAACACATAAAAAAGTAAAAGAACTGTACAGAATAATGTTTTAAAAGAAAAGAAGATTCTAAAATGATTCTGTATGCCTACCTTGAGTTATTTCCCCATTTCAGTATAACCTGTAAACAGCTTTTAAAAATGTCACTGAAAAATCAAAAATATAGTGACACAAAAATAACCACTTCAAAAGCACTGTTTTTTTGAATACAAAAAATGAAATTACATATTTCATTACAGGAAGATTAAAACCTAAAAAAAAAAAACTGTTAAATGCAGATCAAATTTCTCATAAAGTTACTGGAATGTAGACAGCTACTTTATCAGGCTCCTAAATTATGTACAATACTGTTGTATTTTAACATATCACAACACAAATTTTCACTGTGGAAGACAAAATTACATGAATGACTGCAGTGTTTCCTGTTAATTTTAAGCCAATTTTCATTTTCTTACCATATCACTCTTGACAAGTTAAACGTGCTTGTGTTGTGTTTGTATTATACCTTTAGTTAAACATGGCTCGTATCATCTGAAAGATACCTCAAAAAAAAAACACTGGCTAAATACATTAAATGTACATATAAGAAACATACCATCTGTATTTCAATGCATACAATTCTTTGCATCCTGGAGCAAGAAATTGTTTCTACACTGTCAAATCACTACTGCAGAAATACCTGCAGCAGTATTTCTCCTGCTCACCATCAGACAGGTGCTGCGAACGATGCCAGTCTTGTATCTTACATTACCATGCATATGATGACACCAGCTGATTTTTATGCAACAAGGCACTACATTTCAGCTTGTATCTGCATTACATTCAAAATGGGATTTCAATACTTTTCATCATAACACAAATGTGAGCATCACAGAATTCTCGGTGGCGTTTAGGTAAAATAAGCAATACTAATGGTTGAAGCTCCCCTAGCCAAACAGTCTAGGTTAATATCTAGCCAACCGGTACGTATATCATCACAAACTATTACAACAAAAATCAAGAACTGATTCACTCAAATTAACAAAAACGTTTAACAGGTATATTGGAAACTGAAAACTGACAAAAAAAAACTATGAAACGGCCAGTGTGTCTGATAATACTAGACACTGATCACGTGTAGATTCAGTCAGGTGTACAATCTTGAAAAGTACTACTTTAACTGTGCAAATAAAGAACAAAATGCCTCATATAATTTGAGAAACACATACACAAAATTTGAATACCATTCATTTCCAGTGTCATTCGCATGTTAACCAGGAATTTAAAACTTTTTACCACTGTTAGACAGAAAAAGTTGTAATATAGATGTACAAAGTATTCTGAACATACAGTGGGGTAAACACTAACAACGTCCCACTGCTTGACACATTCAGTATATTGAAACTTGCATAAAACTGATGTCAGTATTCCTTATCTGTGCCCAAAATACACAATATTCATGTATTGTGCAACCACATTTTAGACACCAAGATGCAATTCTGGCTGTTAAAAAAACTGTACACTTATTTCACCTACAGAGCATGGGGAAAATTGCAATTTTACATAATTCGGCCACTGCCCTGTATACTAAAGAAACTATGAAATTATGTATTAACATGTATGCATATATTTGAATTTTAAAAAATGTTATTCAAATTAAACCTAAGCTAAAATGTTTGCAAAATATAAAATTATATGACAGAAAATCTATAAAAAGCTGCGGTGAAGATGGAAGATTTGTTAATATTGACAGAATTTATAAGACATATTGAGAAATATTCCTTGACAATTGACAAAAAGAAGTAAAAATTTTAAAGTCCAGTTTTGTTAAATCCAGTTGAATTCTAATCCCTTACTTGACTGAATTCCCTTAACAAATAATCCTTTGTATGTCTTAATCCCCTTAATTTACAACGAAATAACCATTTTGGTTAACTTTTGTAGCACCATCTCATCTGTGAAACGCCTTCACTCTATTTTGTTGTTGAAGTTCTTAGCCCATCAGTTACTACTCGCCGTGCTTGTAGAAGAAGTTTCTCAATGAAAAGGACAGAAATGTATGAGCCAATGATCCTATGAGCATAAGCGTTGTGAAAATTGTAGACACCTTTGGTTTTGCAACTGCCAGGGTGACCCATTTGTCAAATATCAGCATACTTCTTCCTGATCTCTCTAAGAGGCAAGACTTGCTTTTGAGTTCTCTTCAGTGCCATTGGTATGGGAGAAAATACCCACGGCTTCGTTACCAGTAAAGGAAAGGGGTGTAGCTGACGCAGGGGAGGCTTGGCCACCAGACACATTGTCTGAACACCCTCGTTCTGGCCGTCCGTCGGCTGCTGCCAGCCTCTTAGAATCGTATAAGAGAAAATTTCATGGAATTTATTAACTCGCTTACCACTTGTTATGTATCAATCTATACAGTCACTGACAGATTCATGCTTACCTTCTGAAGACTCTCAGCCTTCTCTTCATCCTCTCTCTTTTGTCTGGTGAGTGTCAGTAGATAATCCAAAACTGACTGCTTTGGATGCATGCCCTTATCAAACCGATTATACATACCGCACCAAAGCCTGAAGAAATAGATTTTTAAATCAGTTCATACTCAGAGTAGACATAAACTTGGCTTGTTGCTTGAGGTAACGTCGCATCAAGTACATGGTGTGTGGCTACTCCATCAAAGCAGCTCTAAAGTGGTTGACCACTAGCATACAATGTTTTGCTAATCAATACTTCACTGAGCTAATTAATTAAGTGTCAATCAATCAATCAGTCGCACTGGTTTTGAAATTTAGCCAATACATGGAATGGTTAAGGTGCCCCTGAGGAGAGGTTTGGGAACCGAAGCAGTGTTCTAGCCATCCAACAAGTCAGAAAAAAGTATTAGTTTTTACTGTGCTACCATTTTTGTGCATAGATTCTAATATTAAATTGTGAGCAAAGATACACTTACTGCCTAGATAAATAGCTATAAACATTTTCTTTGACTTTTGCACAGTACTGTGTACACCCGTGTACACACACACACACATAAAACACGGACATACATTCATTAATCCTTCCTTACTTGAAATTGAATGGTAATGTGTTTGGTTTCAGCACATCAATATAAAAGGGCCGTTTATATAGTGGATTTGTGAACTGCTGCATATTCTCCAATAGAAATGGCCAAATGTTGTAAGTGTTTTCCTGGAGCCTGTGAAATAAAGATAAGACTCAGATACATCTCCACAAACAAAGAGGTTTTATACTTATTAACACACATTCGACTTATTTTACTATAAATAAGTATCAGGCTAACTAAGTTGATGAACTGACATGAATCAATCACTGTCTGCAATAAAAGTACAGTAAATCCTCGGATTGCGAGCATAATTTGTTCCAGGAATGTGCTTGTAATTCAAAGCACTCTTATATCAAAGCGAATGTTCCCATAAGAAATAATGGAAACTCAGATGATTCATTCCACAATCCAAAAATATTCATATAAAAATGATTAATACAAAATACAAAAATAAAAAGTAAAAATACATAAAACAAATTATCCTGCACTTTACCTTTGAAAAGAATCATTGATGGTGTGAGGGAGATGAGAGAGAGGAGAAGAGGAGGGTAATTTTGTAGGACGACTTTCACTATAACTAATAGAATCACTGCTTTCTGTCGGCTCACTGGAATCTTTTTCTTTTTGTGCGACTTTAACAAGGAACCTATCCAATGACAGCTGCTTCTGCCTCCTTTTCCATTTTATGGAAATGTGACATTGCATTGACATTAAACATATTCATCGCTCGCACTGCTATGCCCTTATTTGGGTGGTGCTTTTTTTTTACAAAATTTTGACTATACGAGTGAGGCACGCTGACGAGAGAGAGAGAGAGAGAGAGAGAGAGAGTCCATCGGCTCAGCTGTGATCACGTTACACTTGGCAGACAAAGCGTATACGTAATACTCGTATTGCAAGACCTTGGTCATTTATCAAGTTAAAATTTTTGCTCGTCTTGTGAAACACTTGCAAACCAAGTTACTCGCAATCCAAGGTTTGACTGTATTCACTTTCTCAATAGGGCTGAGACAGAAAAAAACTCAAAAATGAACAGATCAGAAATAGAATACTTACTTCATTTCTAATCTCTCCTTTTCACAGTTGCCAATGAAGTTACCAAACTGGCAGGCATACACATGGTCATGGATTTCAGTGAGATATCTCTCATTAAACTCAAACGCACAAGGGTACTGCTCCATCAAATGCCAGAGGCATTCAACAAACTGAGTGAAAACAGGTGACACTTCCTTAGGTTCTCCTTCTAAATGGCCACACCTAAAAAAATATTTGTTACACATGGTAAAAAGTTGTAACAATCTAAATAATTTTTACTAACACTACTAAATTACTATTTATCCCCATTTAATTCCCAAGTATATGGAGCCCACAAAGTCTTGAAAAAGGGCCTGAAATAATTGGTATACGTCGCTGTGTATTGGACATCAAGCATCTGTGATTAAAACTGCCTGGCTACATATTATCGATGGAAAACTGAATATTGCATATGAGCCTAACTTTATCGTTGCAAGACACTCTAAGACAAGTAGAATTTTATGACTGCTCCATGTTGACAGAAGTGTGCTCAATACCCTGATTATCTTGTGCAAAGATAGTATCTTAACGTTTTGACTCTACACAAACAATAGTAATAAAGCTTGACTGAAATAGTTAAATTCAACAAAGTTACTTTCTGAAGGATTACAGCCCTACCCTAACAGTAAACACCAGGTAGAAATGGGAAAATAATCTGGATGAAAGATACTGAGTATGAATACCTTTGAGTGAACTTGTGTCCCATGGATATCCACTCTTTTTCTATCAAAACCTTTAAATGAGGGGGGAAATTAGTTAAAAGAAATAACAATGTAAAGCAACAGACATTAAATAATTAAATATAAAAAGTAGGGAATTAACAAAGAGCCGTATAAAGTGAATCTGGAGATAATCTAATTTAAAACTGTAACTCTCCATGCGAATGGATCCAATTCGAAACACTAGACGTGGCTGGTCCAACAACAAAGGAAAAGATTAGCGACTAGCGTAGCCATACCATCAAACCCTTCAATGTTCTGTAATAGGGCTCCAGGAGGACAGCAGCGAGAGAGCAGACCTGAGCCGTACGATCCCAACCATCCGAGCAGTGAACCAGCACACTGGCGTTTTCTTCTGTCACAGCCTGCAAGAGTAACCGGCGTAAGTAAATAAAAAAATAAAATAAAATAAATAAACTCAGAGCTTTATTACAGCATGTGCATAATCATTCTGCTATATTCTGATCATGTATTATCATGCAAGAGAATCTTCCATCCGACTGTTTGATGATGATTGAACTCCGTCAATGACAATCATTCAGTTTTTATATGGAGAAAAAGATTGGAATTCGAAGTTGTATTTGTTAAAAAAATGAAAATAATATTATTTTAATAATTATGCATGCTCTGGTTACATTTAACCACTTGAGTTCAACAAATTTTCAAAAGACGCAAGTGAAAATAAAATGAAAATAAATGAACACCAGGGGTAAGATTACATTTCAGAAGTGTGATTTGGAGATAGCATTACCTTCACTAAGAATATTCCAGCATCCATTATTGCTTTAATATGACGCAACCAACCAGAATTCTCCAGTCCAGTTAAGTAGTCACTCATCGTGGGTGATTTCACTGCACACACTGTTGATAAAATTAATACGTACATTTCTATACTAGGTAGACCATTTACAGCAGATTGTGGTTTAAGCTATATCTTTATATTCTTAACATAGATTAGTGAACACATATTAGTAATGTTGCTGAGTAATCAAAGGTAAATGTAACCGTGTAAAAAATAAAAATAAAAAAAAAAAAAAACAACCTTCCACAAGCTTCTGTAAACTGCTTCTCATCACGTGGATATTTTCAATACCCACAAACTGAAAGCGGATGTTGGAGTAATGGTCCTCATTCTCATAACCTTTCCCAGCAGCTCTATTGGCCATAGCATTCAACTAGTGGAGAAAAGATAATTGCAGAATTTGTAAGAGAAACGGCAACCTGAAATCCAGTCATTAATCCATTTTTTGATGCAGGAATGAGTACCTTGGGTCGGGTATCCACCACATACATGTAGGAACTCTTGGGATTTGCATTGCTAATGGCCTGCAGCATCTGTTCATCTTCCACACAGCGAGCACTGAACCCAGACAGAGGCTGGCTGCAGCGGCAAATAGCAGCCTATGGGAAGGGCAAAATAATGATCATCATCATATGCAGCCCCCCCTGCCACCCCCTAAAAAAGAAACACAACGTCCTTAAATGCGAGATTCTGCAATATGCCCAATCAATTAATTGGGGGGAAAAAATCTCTGTGAGTGTTTCACGATTAAACTTACATTGTTCTCCTTGTGGAAGTAAGACAGGACTGGAAATCGTCCCCTGCTCCTGAATTTGGCGCTACCCACTATTGTGGGGTTGCTTACTCCTTTTGGGACAGCCAGCTCAGCAGGATACGTACTGCAGATCTGTGGATCACGACAGGCAGCAGATGGATGATCATGAGGCCATTAATGGGTGAAGATTTACAGTGAAGAACAAACAGTGGAACTGTAACAGTGCATGTACTCGTCTTTGCAGTTTGGTACATCACGTTCAGTTCGGTACAACACAAGCAATAAATTCATTTATTGACACTGGCAGGACCTAAATTCACAAGGTGATTTTCAACATGGATAACATTATGCTAATTGTGGCTGAGCTGGTTACGACAAATGCTGGTTACAGTCAGTTATATTAGCCAGTTTGAGAACATTTTGTTCTTTCCATAAATTACACCAGCACCAGACAGAGTAGTTGATGAGACAAAGGCTGTCTGTCGGCTGATATACAGGATGTGGATATGTTGGTGGAAACACATCAATCTCATTTAAGACGACATCATCTTATTGTGTATACCAGCGCAAAAATAGCCTCTCACCAAGGCATCTAATGCACTTTTGCCAGGAAATTCAGACTGGGCTAAAAAAAATTTTTTTTAAATAATCACTGCTATTGGGGTCTTTGTCGCTGCATATATGCAACTGTATTCAGTGGCATAGTACATAGGATTTAGACAACATTTAGTAGGATTATAATTCTTATGATTATTTTTTATATTATAGATACTTGTTTTTACAATGCGCAAATAAGCGCATTTTTTTTTTTTTATCCAGACACACTGCTTTTGGTTTACATCTGCTCCTAATTGTGTGCAGTTTTAATAATAAATCATTTCAGAACAAATTATGTTTTCTCTGTGGTACAGAAACTGCACTGAGCCATGATCCCAAAACTGAACCATGAACTTTCTGTAGTTACCCACCCCGCAAATAATGCATTGATATTATTCATATTCCACAAGACAAATGACAGCTTGTTCTTCTCTATATATAATATTTATACATTTATAACCTTTTTAAAATTTTATATTAACCCATAGTCATACATACCCAATACATACCAACTGCCTGCATTATGTCTTATGACCATTAGCTTTATGCTAATCCAGCAAAATAGTCAACAAGGAATCAAAAGGGAGAGAGAGAAGCACTTACTCCATAGTTCTTGTTAAGATCAGTCAATTCCCACAAATCATTAGGCAAGCCCATCCTCTCAAACTCCATCTTCAGATTTACAGCACCCCAGCCAATTCTTCTGTCATTTTCATCTTGTTTTGGGTTGTACAGGAAAGCATATAACTCTTCATATTTTGCTGCCAGATGAAAAACACAAACAGCCGTTACACAAATAGATGCAGAGTAATCTCTGGAACGCTGAGAAATAGATCTTGATGCGTCACACTCCCTTGAATTAGAATTATAAAGCAATGAACACAAAGCAAAGCAACAGTGCTGTGGTCATGACCACTGTACCTGGCTGTGACAGTTTGAGTAAGGACTGGAAAACATCTTGACAGTCTCTCTCCCGGGGAAGAACAAAGTGAGCTACACGGAAGTTTTTACAGTGGATGAGAAGGGGGCATCCTGCTGGTGTGAGGGCCAGCTTCTCCACTGTAGCTATGTGATGGTGCAGAATCTGTCCAGCAAGAGACAATTTAAAACCATAATTCAATTTACTTAACTAAAAAGATTTGACATGTAAAACTAAAAACTTCAAAGATGACAATAGGTTACAATATCTTTTATTGCTTGCTCATTATGATCATAAATGATGAGTGCTTATTTCTCCATAAACACAGGTCTCACAGTGTTTACATGAATGTAATAAAAAT
>JABFEB020000038.1:1614175-1647809 GCA_019775895.2 Stomatorhinus ivindoensis | reverse complement strand
ACACACACACCCAGGTTTCCTTGCGTGTCTCTGATGCTGTTTCCACGTAGATCAGGTGAGTTGTTGTCAAATAAAGAGTGCCAACTGCAGGCTTCTTGGTTGTGTATCTGTCCAGTAATTTAACTTGTTCTACCTGTCAGGTTTAAGTATAAAAATATTCTTTAGAATGGAATTGAATCATTTAGATTTTAAATAACTGTCATCAAAAGAAAATGGAAGAAACCATGACATAGAAAAACGCAGCAGTCTTAACAATTAATTACAGTTATACATAATTTGCAATACTGCATAGATTGAAAATTCCGCAGCTACACGGAAAATGTCGATAAACGATACCATGTTTTGGGAAGTCCTATTTTTTTCTTATTTATGAGAGAGACAGAAAACTGAACAAACAAATAAGTGCTTCTGTCCAAATAACAAATGATTTTTTTAGTTTGGCAATGTGACATCAATGTCAACTGTGAGCTGGGAAAAGCTAGATCAGTGTGCGGTGGGATCATTCTATTTTAATTCAACTAATTTTTAAAGGAGAAATTCTCGAAAATATTTGACATAATTTACATACTGAAAAGGTGTATTGAGCTATTTTTATGGAAGAAGTGGTTTAAAAGAGTGAGATTATATGTTTTTTTCAGTTCAGAGCCTCATAACTCCTATATCCTTTTGAATCAAATTTTTTTCCCATTTGAACAAAGGTAAAGAATACGTTCTTCTGAATTAAGTGAAAAAACACCTCCACCCACATTCCTTTTTTGAGGCACAGAAGTAACATTTTTTGTACAATTTGTATAATTTTGGGGTGAGTCTCTTATGAAAAGGGAGCAAGTAACAAGTCAATGTTTTGTATACAAGTAGTATGCATACATATGTGTTTCATTACAAACCACTGACTTGTTACTTCAAGCCATTCACTGTTTTTTTCTGTTAAAGTTACAGAATGTGTTACAAAAGCAATATCATTGCCTGCTGCTGACTGTATGGTAATGCTGGCTAAACTTGATACATGATGGGTGAAGAAGCCTACAATTAAGAAGTATCTCATATGCAGTAGTACAGTGTACCTAAATGAACGTGTTACAATCATATTTCTATACAACAAATTTCAGTTCATGTATACTCTTAGAAGCAAAGTGGTTTCCTTCGCAATACCAACAGTAGTCAGCCAAGATAAAACTTATCTAGAACCAAATTATGTAGGTATATTGCAACTACATTACAATACAAATCTACATTTAAATGCATACTTTTGTCTTGAAGAACACAAGATGAAGATACTACTAAAATCATAAAAGCAATATATTTTGTAAAGACCACCATATAAGTACTTCTATTATTCAATGCCATAGAATAAAACACAAACCACACATTTCATGGGGTACTCATCCTCATACAGCTTCTATTCAGTTGCAGTTATATTCGGCATTTACAGTGCCTACATATTCGTCATGAGGCAAACGGAAAATAAACTTTCATAAGGGCTATATAAATTTCTTCTCTGCAATATTTCAGGCTGCAAAGATGTGGAAAATGGTACTAAATTTGTATGAATTGTAAGGGGGTGTTGAAACACGGCTACGCAGATTCCTATCATCACGACTCAGCAGCCCTGCAGCACGGAAGGCTTATTTTACGCCGTTCTAAGTTCGTGTTTAGCCACTAGTACGTTATACATAAAAAAAACAGGATGTCTAGCTTAAAAGCGGTTAATGATTGAAAACTATTTTAAATATCCTAAAAAGTACAATACCTATTTAACCCAAACTAAAATTTTTATATCAACTAACGGATTTCTTCAACACTAATTTTGCAAAATATATCTTTCAAATAATCATAGCGGGAATATATTTCTATGCTAGTTATTTGTAAGAAATGTTAAGCCTTTAAGAAGATAATCACTGCGAATATTTCTGTACATAATTAATATGCGTATGTCAGCGTTTATATTTTAGGTACATTAAAACTGCAATGTGAAAAAATACATATAACATGTCTTACACTTAAAACACGTCATGACAAGTGTGAATCACAGCACAGAAGTTAAAGGACCTGCTGCTAGCCTCAACAGAATTCAATTCCTAATTAGAAAGACTGAGCCAAATATAGTTTCATTATCCATATGAACTAAATAGTTTAATGTACTCTGCATATTACCTTTGGCGTAGTGATATGTTCCATGGTAAAACGACGGTGCAACGACTGTACAGTGTTTTCAGCATATAGTTATGTATCTATTACTTTAGGAGATGAAATTTATGACCATTTCCGGAACTCTCATTTCGCCATGTTGAGTGTGTACGGTCCAAATCAGCTGAGCTATTAAAATAACGCGAGAGTGTGACGTGGCAGGCAAGCGTCCATAGCTAAAAGGTACATTGGCGTAACAAAGGGACTGGCATTTATTCACAGAGCACTTCACTCAGCCAAATCCTAGATATAAGCAAAACAAATCATGGAGAAAATATGATCCTAGATCAATGTCTTAAGGGTAATTTGACTGTACTCTACGTTCACTATAAAGTTCGTTCTTCGTTGCTAGTGTGATTATAGTAGTGACTAAGGGCATAGACCTACACCCTTATATTTCTTGCTAGAATTATTACTCTGAGTAACTATACAACACAAAATGAATGAGAACAATATAAATGGCGTTCCTCGATTTATGTCATGCTTCATCTTCATGAAAGCAAGCCTAGCCTGATACCAGACAATTCTAGACCAGCTCTGATATTGTACTGGCACATCTGGCTGAATGAGGGTAATGGCTAAATGGTCTTGGGCCACTTTTAGCCCAATGCTGGCTGGGGTTGGCAGTGTTCAGTTACAATAGATTTTATCTGGCAAAATGTTGGGGGTCTTCATGATTTTGAATACTAGAAAAAAGCACTGATAGTGAGTTTGAATATCTAATTAAATGTAAACTCAATGTGTTTTTGTCATTTTAATTAATTCTTATGGGACCATATTTTTATTTGTTTATTTGTTTTATGTAGTTAAAGAATGTCAAAACAGTGGATGAATATGCATTTTACTTTTTTCCTCAAACATGTATACATGAAATATATTAAGGAAAATAAGGAATTTGGCTGAACTGGTTTAAACTGTCAAGGCTAAAATTAGATTTTAAGCTAACACAATATAATTAGCAATTTCTTTGGGGCAACTATTGCTGCATGTCCAGTCAAACTAAGTAATTCCTTTAGCTCACTGGTTACTGTAAATTAGTATCTATAGTTTTGTGTCTTTTAAACTGAGTTTGGTTAAATGCAAGAATTTTCGTAACCAATACCTTAGTCAACAACTCAACATCTGTTGTGGTTCCTGGGGTTTGTATGATGGACATTGTGTTCTGTTACAAAATTTCAATGCTTTATGAAAGTTGTGAGGGGGTGGGGGGAGGGGTAGCCATGGGTAAAAGTTTTGTTACATTCTCATTTTATTCTATGAATAAGATGGGCATAATGATATGTTCTTCACTTATTTGTATCAATGTAACTGCAAACTGCTCAATTCATCCACCAAAGAAAATGGGAGTGTGAACTAAAGACAAGGACTACACAATTCTATTGTGTAATCTATAGATGCTATAAATGTCAGAAATGTAAAAGGTTCATATAAAAAGGTAATTTTAGTAAAAATGAAGCTCTATATAAATACATAAGCAGGGTTATCAAAGTCATAAAACATTACATAATAATCATTACTTTGATTGCACAAGCCCAGATTTCACAACCAAAATGACAAAATTCAGTTCAATCTCATGGGGAAGCTGATGGAGAAGAAAGGCCAGGAAACATCATTGCATAGCCAATTTCATTTAGAAATTGAGAATAACAGCATTGTAATTAGCAATATTTATTACATTTTATTGAAGGCTAATATCTTAAAATAAGGATCTTAACAGTTATTAAGTGCACATTCAGTTGTTGTCAGGCTAATGTCTTTAGAGCCAAATGCCATGTAGGTTTTATATGTGGATAGTTTTTTTTTGTTCCTAAACATTCACCTTCTGTTTTGAGACCAATGTCATTAACTAAGAACAAAAGAGTCTGCTGGTGGACAGAGTGGAGGGAAACAACTTTTTTGTCATAGTTCTTTCATTTGACCCAGGCAACACTGGTAATTTATTTTTGTCTTTATTTAGAGACTTCTGTTTGGAAAATATATATTTCCATAAAGAATATACCAACTATATCTATATATATTTTTTTTGAATGGTTTTAATAATAATAATAATAACCAATAACAACTGTATATGTGATTCATTTAAGTTAAAATGAATTCTTTGACAGCCCTCATACATATAATCTATACCACTGAATTTCACCAAAATGACACAAACAACAGCCTGTCAAAAGTATATTAGTACTGGACACAGTTACTAAACAGAGCATCCTAAGACAGACTGCCAATTACCAAATTTCCCCCAGGCATACTGTGGAAAGAGAGCAACACTAAACTCTCAATCCAGTTTGAGTGTAGGATGCTATGTACACCCATACTGGTCATACAGTCTGTCCAGTCAAACCTACTTAACCGCAATCAAAAAAGGGAAGGGAAAGCAAAACACAAGCTTATGAAATACAGTATACTTCAATGCTAAAACTCCAAATTGTGAGCAGGATAGTTCTTTTGGGTCTGAGACAGAAACTTATTTGAATACAAAACAACAGGCATAGATGTGATTTCACCTTGTTTTACCTTTGACAGGACAGTATCAATGCTATCCTGTGAGGCACCAGAGAACGACATAAAGGTCTGAACTCGAGCTAATACTTTAGTGTGTGGAAGAGTCATTCTTAATATTTTATATTGATGCAGTCATAAATGAATAAAACTTACACACAAACGCTTCAACAAAATACAGTTAAAACTCAAAATGGTAAAGTTCTCCCTGACTGTCCTCATCTCTTTCATCATCTTCTTCACTCTGCAAGGCAAGGCTCACCTGGATCTGGCACGAGGATTCAGCAGCAGAGATATGTGTGTGTGCGTGTGCGCGTGTGTGTGTGCGTGTGCGCGTGTGCGTGTGTGTGTGTCATGTTGGAGATGCTTTGTATGAACAAAACCAGACATGTGCTCTTGTTTATGGGAGTCAAACTGGCCATTTTTACACATTTTCTTGACCCAGTTAACGACTGCCAAATCGGCATTTCATTATCATACGAACAGCTCTGTTACTTGCAGATGGGTGGACCATCAGCCCTGCATTCTGACTCAGAGACTGTTGTTCTTTTTATTTCCTTCACAAAGCTCTAAAAATACATTTAGTTTCTACCTCTCTATGTTTGAAAAGGAGAATGCTGAAGGTTTCAGGTGCAGAGGGTGTCATGTCAAAGAGATACAGACCCCATTGTGATTTTCTTCTGAGATCAAATGTTATTGCTACCTAGATTGTTTTTGGCCAAACACACAAAAAAAACCTCCCCACAGACACAGTGTGGTATACATTAAATCTGTATAATGTGCCACATCCCATACTTGTCAAAAACTAAAGACTAGAAAACAAATTTTGTTATATTAGCATTTTAACTTGGGAAGACTAGTTAAGATGAGCATGCATACAAGCAGCACCCCCCCTCGCCTATCTAATCATTATTCCTCCCACACCCCCCAACATGCATCTGTAGCCCCCCTACAATGGGCTTGTTCAGAATTAAATTTTTCATACTGTTATACCATTCATTGGGGGGAGAGGGAGTTAAATTCTCCTGAAGGAAAATACCGCAGTATGCTGAAAATGATTCAGAAATACCATCCAAGTTCACTTTGCACACTTTCCCCACCTCTCCAAAAATCTTTATTAAAAGCCCAATTTCATGTGACTTATATCAATGTAATCAGCTTCACCAGATCTGCGCCTGTTCATTCATGTACCCCCACTGACGAGGACTTGGGCTATGTTATATTATTCAATTACCCTCTACAATAAATTTTCCCAGCTACCTATGATGAATTTAGTTGACCAGCTATCTGACTGCGACTGGTAAAATTTGGGGAGTGGGGAGGGGGTCGGTGGTGGTGATGAAAATCAATACAAAGTGTATTTTAGAAGAGTAAAATATTCATCTTGCACCCCACAGTTTTAGAACTACTGACCAACACAATATTCCTGGGAAGTTTGAAAAATATCCAGATTCCGATTCACAAGATGGCTTCTGTTCTCTCCTGCCACCTAGCACTGCTGCTTCAACTTTGGGGCAAACTGTCAATTTGTCAGCTGAGCATGAGAGGGAGGGGGGATCAGAAGTAGATTTTCATTCATATTATATTTTTTGTGAAGTAGTAATAAAATGCACCAAAGATCAAATAGAGTAATTAGAGTAATACAATTAAATAGAGTTAACCATGCCTTCTGTAGTCCCCATTCCTTTCGCTGCCACTAAGTATCATAGCTTAAGTTTTGCTGTGATTTGTCTCAAAAATTTAAAAGGTCCAGATCCATTGTCTTTATCTCCAGGAAGTGAATTGCTGAAATTCATTGTGATGATACCACTGTTGTAGTGGACTCATTTAAATGCAATGCTGTCTGTAACATATTCAGTAAGTAGGTTATTTCAAAACTATTTTAGTTAAACTTTATTATTTGTTATGTGAAATATGGAGATTGCCAGACATATGCAAATCTTCACAATATCCATGTTATTATTACTGTTGAAAATGTTATTTGCATCGCTCTTATAATTGCCCTTCCATTTTATTGCCTTTGCCAAAGTCACATCAAAATACACTCTAAAGTTATCTGGTGTTCTCCTCCAACTTAATGAGAAACTCTGAAAGGAAACAAGAAACTGTGTGATCAAGGGAACTGTGTAGCGCTCCTTTGCAGAACACTGCCCCATGCACAATCCCGGTGATTTACCCACAATCAGATAATTGTTTGGAATTGGAATGAGTAGCGTCACAAAAATGAATAGTGTCTCACATTGTATTTTGCACACCCTATATCGCTAGCTTTGTGAATCAGCTAATTTTGCATCATTTTAGCAATCCAGTTTGAATCAGCAATCATTTTAACAGCATTCAGCTTTCTTGTTACTCTAGCAATAAATTATTTGCAAAGGTTTTTAAACCTTTTGAGCCAAATTGCTGCCTCCCCCAAAATTCTCAGTGGAGACTGACAAAGGCCGTTATACCTGGGCCCACTGCAACCTGTCATGGTGTGAAGAGATATGCAGTCTCCCCTGTTAGTCTCACCTCCTGCTGATTCTTTTACAGAGATAATCCCCGTTAAGTACAGGGTCATTCTTAAGACATCTGGACTGCATCACAATTAAAGCTTAAATGTCTTAACCTTGAGGCCTTCCTCAAGACAAAGCCGCATTTTAAAGAATACTTTAAATTCCATCTTAAGAGTGTGACTCTTTGGTTTGTGCAAGAAAAAAAATCCAATGTACTATATAATTTCTGATTAAAAATGCCAGCACTCTCTGCATCATATGACTAACACAATCATTTAAGTGACAAGCCAAACACCCACTATTGTTAATTGCAAGTCTCTCGTTATCTGTAAGTTTATCAATGTAAATGAGCCAAACCATGTGTGCTTAGAGACAAGTAAAGCGAGATAACTTTAATCAAGTAGTTTAACTGCAAATACGAGGATAAGACGTACCATACATGTAAGTTTTAAATAAACACTGAAACCAGTGAATTATGAACATTTTACAAAAATGTAATACATTATACTCCTTCTTCAAGAAGTAATAAGTTAAAACAGAAGAACATTAAAAAAAATCAATTCTCAATATAATAAAAAGCTAAATAAACTTTTTAAAAATACATAACACAGGAATGGTTCCAGATCTTTCCTGCTTTTTAAAACACTGTAAGGAAATTAATCACACAGTTTACTGGTCATTAGTATTACTCTGTTAAACAATGTTAATCATTTCTTCATTTATCACACACAGGAGCGTTCACACTAAATATCTCAGCTGCGAAACAAACACCCTCAAAAGCAAGCAAATGTGAAAGTATCTAAACAGTGATACCAGAGTATAATGTGAAAGTATCTAAACAGTGATACCAGAGTATAATGGCTCAGAGTGGATGGGGTTGTGCTGGAAGGGATAGGTCTGCTGTTGTCCGTAGGTGGTGCAGTTGTCCAGAAAAGCCTGAGGCACCAGCATAGTGTGTTCAGGGGGAATCCCGTAGTTCAGGTATGGCTGGAAGTAGGGGCCAGGAGGTTGGGCAGGAGACATGTACTGCTGGGACTGAGCAGCAGACACTGGGTACCCACCTCCTGCCTGCCTGAACACATTTACAGCGACCTCTGTGCCTAGCGTGCCTGCATTCTGCTGGCCGCCTGCTGCCATGGACCTCCCAGTGGAGTTGGAACTGGCGCTGGAATTGCGGGAGGGGGTCATGCCATCCGAAGGAGGGCCACCCGGTTCTAGCAGGCAGCTCTGAATGGGTGCCGAGCCACTCTGACTGTCCCCAGACTTGGGTTTTAAGCACTGGCAGCAGCAAATAGCAACCATGGAGCCGACCACAACAAATGACACAAACGTGGCCGCAACAATCAAAAAAGGCAGATATGTCGGCACTAAAAGAGAAGAAAAGTCATATTACTACCACAAAACCATACAATTAAAACGATAAATAAATAGCACAAGGAACAGGGTATAACTAAAATATTAACATTATTATGGCGGAACTCATTCATACCATGTGAGGGTTTTTTCGTCGTTTTCCCGTTGTTTTCGAACTCCATGAAGTCGTCATTGTCACAAGTGCTCTGGTCCAACCTCGCCTCCGCCGCCGTACAGCAGTACCGGAGGGCGCATGTCCCGCAGCAGTACCTGGCGTCCTCGCCATCGTAGCGCTCGGGGCACTGAAAGCCGCGATGCCAGACGCTGAACGCATCGGCCCAGCCGTGGCAATACTCCCCGGTACCTGCCACCGCATGGGGCTGCAACCCAGAGGCCAGCAAATACAAAGAAACTAGAAAATAAACAGCCATGATGCTGGTAGATTTTTCGTTGAAAAATGTTCACAGCTTTGGCTTTATCCAGCAGATCCAAGAAAAAAAAATATCCAAATTTGTTAAACCGAGGAATTGCTCCACGTAAGAAGAATAATAGATTAGTAAAATGACAATAACCGTTTTAGTAAGTTTTAGCAAAGCACAACTTCCGACACATCTGAAAGACGCTGGACTCTGCCGAGGAGAACAAGAAGCTTTTAACCCCATTCAAATGGAACCGGGGTTAAGGGTGGAGCTGAGGGCGGTGTCCTTTGAGTTAAGTTAAATGCAATTACTGGCGATTACACGGCGCAGAGATTTAGACAATATGGAGCGCTCAGTAAAATTATACTTCCCCAGTCTTCAGTACAGCTGTCCAAAAGTAGTTAATCAAACATCATTATGGACATTTCTGAGCTGGAAAGATATTTCATTACTATTAAATATTTATCCATTTTTCCTGCTTAGATATTTTAAAAATAAACATAGAAAGAAGACACATTTTCATGGATTTGCAAGTATCACGTTTAGTCTGTGTTTACAAAACGCCATAGTTAAAATTTAGATTTAAGTCAGTCAGTATGGTATAAGCAAATCATAATGTATTTCACATTAAATGGCAGGATTTGATTTTTAACACTGTCCTGATCAGACATTAGAGTGAAACAAGGCATTATTGGGTAGACCCAATGAAACATCCATTTTTTAAATTTCCCTGCAAATCCCAGCTGTCCACGACTGTAGGTCAAATAAGCCAACTGTGCAAACAATGCACTCTGCATGCCAGCAGGGAGATAATAGATATGAGTGTTGGCTATTTGGCCTTGTGGATATTTTTCTGTCTAGGGCTTCTGGCTAAAACTGGTGCATCTGTAAAAACTATAAGGGTCTGAGACCCATATTAGCCAAAGGCAGTAAAAAAACAGTATGTCTGGCAAATCAGTTAGTGAGTGTGTAATTGCAGTCAGCACCTCAAAAAATAGTACTGTGTCACATTTCTCTCTTGTCTCCGACAGGAAGAATAATGAGCCATTAGTTGCTTATAATGATAAATTGTTTTTGGCCTTCTGCGTAGTGTGGTGTGTGTGTGTGTGTGTGTGTTTTATGGAGGTTATGTGAATGTGAGTGAGTAAAAAGCATGTAAAGACATGATTCTTTCTTGCATGATTTAAAGAATTAAACTTCATCATACTGTTTTTCAGTGGCACTTTACTCTATTAAGGAACATTCTTTTTTTTAAGAACAATGCATTGTTTTTTGTTGTCTGGTGTATATAAACCCTATGTTTTAAAAGAAGTTTAAAAGAAGCATTTCTGTTTCATTGCCTCAACTACATTTATTGATATTATGAGCATGCATAAGTAAGCCTAAATTCCTAAGTTTTTCATGCATTTTTACAATTTGTCATACTCCTGAATTTTTATGCGGACATATACGAATAGCATACTCTTTTTATTAAATCATTCTACAAGACAAAGTCAGTAAAGTATTTCTCTACAATGTCTTAACAAATAAGAGGACTTTATCCATTAGCCAAATAGTTAAAGGCAATATTCTTGCAAGTTAAATACAGTAAACAAAGATTGCCAAATTACCATCATACCACCTGTGGTGGCTACCATTGTTTGCTGCACACCAAGAGAATGGGCAATTTACTCTGAATGTGCCCTGGTTAATCTCTGCTAAAGCATGATGAGATTTCTTCAGCAATTGGGTGTGTGCGCGCATGGGGGTTAATTTGCTACAGGATACCTAAATGTAATTAAATAACGTAAACATTTGAAGATAATATATATCGCGCTCTTTGTGCTGCAGGGGTTATCTATTTTTAATAAATGACGTCTTTATCAGTGCATGCCTGTATCTTGCAATGTGAAGATTGTGTTTTATCATTATGAAGTGTGATACAAACACCTGGAAAATAAATAGCATTGTATCACTTATTGTAGCCTTTCACTTTTGTATAATGAGTTTCTACTCTATATAAAACCAAAAAGTAGACAGTATAATGTACATTGTTTAAGTGGGCTACGCCACACAATTACGTTTTCTGCGTTGTCAGAGAAGTTGTTATTCTAAACAGAGAGGACAGAGGGCTGTTCTTATGATAATAGAGCTATCAGTGGGAAACCTCCCCAGCAATTAGGGAAATCTACTTGGGTCACCTCTCCCGTTCATCCACAGAGGAGTCTTCAACGGGGAGAGATTAGGGAAAGAAGATCCTTTGTTTCGGCACAGAAAGGTCTTGCATGTGTAAGGTTACAGGGCTGCTGTAGCATGTAGGCATTGCTTATGTAACATATTGAAAATCATTTTATACACCAAGATTTCTGTGATCTTAATTTTACTTGATATTATTGTTATTAATCATTTCTCCAAAACAACACCCATTGTGGGACAATATGAGTTTAAAGTAGGATATAAATGTTTTTTTTGTATGCTGTCCTCTGCCAAAGAACATGCTTTGTTTTAGCTACCTACTGCATTTTCGAGAATGCATGCTGAATACCAAATCGACTGGTTTGAAGGGTTTAGACACAGGTATGCAAAGTTAATTTCGAAAGTACTTTCTCATTGGCTTGCGTCGTTTAATGTATGTAGAAAATTCTACGAAAATGAATACAAAATATTTGTGAAAATTTATTGACTCATTGGGTTAACTGGGTACTGAAATCAATGGTCAAATCTGAGAAATGTTCAAATAATTAACTATCCATTACAACACATATTTTTCAAAGAAAATGATACATTTATTATGATTAGGTTCTGCCAATTCAGCGTTGATGCCTAGCAAACACTGGAGCAGCATTCCTCCAGAAGATGTCCTGTGTTCTTTCTCGGTTGTCAGGATACACAATGAGATTATATAGGTAAGATAGTAATTAATAAAATACTAGTTCAAATATTTTAAAAGTAAAATATTGCTTAATGATATATACGATATATAGAAACACATTTCATTCACAATGTGTCATAAACGTATGACAAAAATGGTTCTGTAATGCTTAACAAACTGGTGCATTTCTTTTCTACCCCACAGTAGTAAAGTGAGGAGTTCCTCTAAAATCTGTGATACATTAAACCAAAAGCCAATAAAATTATCAACTAGATTCAGGGCTGTAGAACAAGATTTCATAGTTTTTAATGAGAATATTAGATCGATTCATTACACTGATTAATCTTTTAATCATCTTATCAAGTAACCAATAATCTATATGGTTTCAGACATCAAAAATGGCTCCTTACTACAAGGAATATTTGTGTGAATATATGTGTGTGTATATTACTAATAACTGTACATTTTTGCTTGAATGAAAATTAACAATGTTTCAATGACATTTAAAAGTGTTAATTTATTCAATAATATCAATCACCATTTTGGTGCTGCATATTTTTGAGATGTATGTCTTTTTCTCTCTTAAAGTGATTAATAGTACCACATCTGGTGAAATAAGAGAATGGTCCCATGCCAGAATGTAATTATGTGAAATTGCTAGGGCAAACTGCACAACCTAGGATCCCTCAAGTACCATAAGCAGGGGATTCTTTTACTTAACAAATGGCACCACTAAGAACGAGGGTGCAGTTAAACACAGTTACAATCATTACTCTCTACAAGGCCGCTAATTTAATTAGTGATATCATTGTGAGAGATTCTTTGAAAAAAAAAACATCCTGTTACGATCAGAAGAATTTATCTACCGTGTTGCTTCTCAGCAAAAAAAAGTATAACTTCATGAAAATAATCCTTTTTTGCCATTCTCTGAGAGACCTCACTGTTTCTCTGGAAATTCAGTAGCTATTAACAGG
The DNA here is from genome assembly GCA_019775895.2 of Stomatorhinus ivindoensis. Classification (NCBI taxonomy): domain Eukaryota; kingdom Metazoa; phylum Chordata; class Actinopteri; order Osteoglossiformes; family Mormyridae; genus Stomatorhinus; species Stomatorhinus ivindoensis. The sequence continues at coordinate 1,635,031 of JABFEB020000038.1, read as the reverse complement.
CTCACAGGGGTAGCTGGAACCTAATGGTTATGGACATTTGGCATGCAAGGTAAAGATTTGTAATGTATTGCTGAATAAATGGATTAAATTGTAAAGGCCATTTTTAAAAAGAGCCAGGGAACTAAATAAAGCCTTTTAACAGGATATGGAAAGACACTTTTTATATCATAAATGACTTTCTCTAAGTGAGAATGTTCTATAGATTTAATCAAAATAATGAAACAGGAAAGAAACATATTTCCCACCAGTGCCCTGTTGCTTCACCCACTGATCTCACCCATTTCTCCTGTCTCAGCTTACCACTTGCAATTAGTTGACCAGAAGACAGCATTTAGAAAATTAAAGCCATTTTCATGCCGAGAGAGCTATAGCATACGAGTCCTTCAGAAGTATATCCATGTCAGCTGGTAGGAAAAGAGTCACGTAGCTGCCAGACATAATCTGAGTATGTTGAAAAAAATCAGTGTTTCAGCATTTTGCAAATGTGTCCTAACTGGAAATGTCTTAGCCATGGATGATAATGTTAAAATCTCATACCCAACGTGTTCCTCAATAGCAAGACCGCAACGAGCATTCTTGCTAACTTGCCTCCCAAAAATGAACTTGGGACGCAAAGAATTATGGAATTGGTCGCATTGATCTTTGATATTTGGGGCGGGGCAAGAACAGCATCCAGGAATTTTTAGCAACCTCCATACTTATGCTCTTGAGTATTGGAACTGTACTTCAGCAATGGAAGATGATATCAAATGGGTTAGCTAGAACACAACAACAGTCTAGTACACATATGGATAAACACCCCCACTACTGGAAATGCATGCCACGATTCTGATTATACTGAGTTTGTGTACTTGCATACATTTCATCCAGGCCCTCGTGTAATCCTATAATTGAAGGCACGTGGGCTATGTCGTCATTCAATTGTCAATACTTTGAAATACAGTGTAATTTTGTAAATGGTGTTCCCTGACTAGGTGACATGGCGGAGCAGTAGCTAGTCTTGTTGCTTCCCTCCTCTGGATCCGGGGTCTCCATGTGTGTCACCCCATCCTGGGTTATTCCCAGCCTTGTGCCCATTAATGAATACATTTCTATAAATAAATGTTAAAAGACAATGCCAACATTTCAGTCACAACAATCATGATACATGTAACATTTTTCAGAAATTTTCAAATCCGCCAGGCTAGTATGAGGAAAACACTGCTCTAAAATCATAGCAAAGATTTTGAACTCGTTCCTGCAAGTCTGACCATCTAGCGGGAGGAAGGGGCGCTGATCAATTATGCAAATTCCAGCATGGTGATAATACTGTGGCCAATCAGACCTTGGAATCCAGAATACTGTAGGGGCCGCGAAGACCCTGTAGTACTATTATGTATCAGTGTAGATTACGGCTGGATCTGTAATCTGAAACAGATATACCAGCTATCTGGACCTGTATAACCAAATGTCAGTTTCTATTGATAGCTTGCTCTGAGAAAGAGTGGTCCAGTCTTTTCTGTCATTTCTGATGTGAATTTCTGATTGAATCTGAATCAGCCGCTCTTCCCTTAATGATTGCCAAAATTGAAAAGCCTGCCTTTCTGGGTAGAAACTGGCTAAAAGGATTTAATTTTGGAATGTATTCTTCAGTTCTAACAAAAGTTTTATACAGATAGTATAGTTTGAAGATGATTTTCAGGCCTGCAATCTTTCTTCTCCACCCATTGATGTACATATATACTTCTGGGATGAAATATCATTTACACATTATGATGCAAACATTAGGGCCCCACCACGCCTTGGCAAAAATGGAGCAGTTACACTCCACACTCCAGCCTACATATTAATCCGCTAAATATCCCTGATAGTATGCTTGGCGATCATTGCTGCCAGCACTTTTTAAAATTCTCACTGAAAAATAGCTCGGTCTCTTGGGAGGAGAACAACCAGCCAGTAGCCCCCAGTGACCCCTGGGTCACTTAAATCCGCAACACCTGAAGGACCATGCTGATGTCAACCTAAGGCCCCCAGATAAGTTAATCTGCCCCTGGAGGCAGGAGAAGATTTCTAATGCTGCTGTTTAATATTTGATCGCAATAAAAGGAAAATCATTGTAGAGTCTTAAAGCACTTATGTAAGTTGCTCTGGCTAAGGGCGTCTGCCAAATGCTGTAAATGTAAATGTAGATGTAAATGTAAAAGAGAAACTCGCGCAACAATCAGCACCAACATTCCTTTCCCAGGCTTTTCTCAGGAATCTTTTATAACCCAGTTCTTTTCCAAAACATGGCTCAAAGTGTGGTTCCTCCTTACTGTATGGTCCCACCCATTCCCCCATGCATCCCACCAGAGGAGCTTTATCAGTCTGAGACGTGACCCATTGCTTGGGGTTTCTAGGAAAGGAGGATTTATCTCACAGATCACACATTTCTCACATTCTCGTTTCACTAATTCAGCTTTTCTTACAGCTACATTAACCCTTACAACGGGGGGGAGGGGTCAATCTTATCCAGAAAGGGCAGTTGTGTATGCGGCTTTTTTACTGCGACTGGACCGATTGAATGAAGAGTTCTCACACCTGGGCCTGAACAGCTGACCTAAAGCTTATCCCAAAAACCTTCATAAACACTGGCCCTTTGCGGATGAGGCTGCCTACCCCTGCCTTACATTCAGGTTAACAGACTCACAAAATTATAACTGAACTGTTACAATATTCTATTTGCCAGCAAAAATATACATCTTGATTACAAAATTTATAATACCCTGTTCTTATGCCAATATTACAAAGTTTAAGCCTGTTTATAGATTATGCACAAATAAGATTAATTAATCACTATGAGTAAAACACTGATTACCAATATTGATACTAATAAAAATATTGATTAATTTCTTAATTTGTACTGATCAATTTTAAATTCATTTCAAAAAAGGTTTTATTGATTTTTTTTATTTCACAAAGATCTATATGGATATGGGTTTAGTCTGATAATAGGCCACAAGTCATTCTGAGCTACTTAATGTTGGGAAGTTGAAGCACCTACATTTTCACAGCTAGAATGCAGCGCTGGAAATTTTCAAAGCTTGGGAACACAGATGCATTATTCAGGAAGCCCTTACAAAATACAGACCTAGTACACAATGTGAGTGGATATGTTCTGTACTTGTCACCATTTAAGACTTGTCAGCGAAGGAAATGAAAAAAGACCCTGGGCTCTTACTTATCAAACTTTGAGTGAATTTCACTGTGGAAAAAATATGTATGCAAAAAATAAATGGATTTATTAAATCTGGGGTAGGCACATTTCCTTTTGAAAATGCTGGAACTATTTTGCAAATGTGCATATGTGCACGAGACTGAATGGTGTCTGACGTCACTCCTTTCACCGAGCTTATTATGAGACATTAATAATGGGACATTGTCAAGCAATGGAAAAAAAAACAGTACAAGTCACTCCTTATCTCAGTGGATATTCCCTTTCAATAGGGTGTAGTACTGAAAACGTCAGATGGATCAATGGAGTATTGAAGATCCTATAGTGGTCAAGGGCTTCTGTAGCGTAAAGGCTGCAGAGGTAGATAAAATGCGTCCAGAGACGCGAAATGCACTGGGTGCTGTTAGGGTGTCATGCACGTTTTCAATGTTGCACAAACAGGACACAGCTGGCAACCGCTAACTGCTCTAACCAGGGCGTAAGACTAGTAACCTCAAAACAGCTTAAAACCAGTATTGTGGAAAAAGTCAGGGAAGGAAGAAAAAGGGTAAAGGAGCTGCTTAGAGTTTTTCTGCCCTCGGTACTGGACAGTCGGGAGGATGCCCTGAGGGGACTGATGTCTCCCGGTCAGCGGCATAGCAAGAACTGCACCCACCTGTTTGAGGGAACGCAGCTTTGAAAGCTGCACCGAGAGACATGTATCTTAGAAATGAAAATCACATGAACTGTAGTTTTATTTTTGTAAAGAGATGTTAATATACATAAGTAATGTACATAATGACAAATTTTAATCATAACCTTTGAAATTAAACCTTTTAGGGGCTTACTCAGCAATAACAGTTGCTAGTAATACTAATATCTGTGTACATGTAAACAAGAAACTGAAGGCTGATCATATACTTTCAGTGACAATATACAGAACAATTTTCTGTAAAAATTTCACAAAGGGTTTTTATCTTATACACTTAAAACAGCTCAATATATATAACACTATGTCTATACAACAGCAGCATAACATTCTTAAATTTAGAGCATGCATAACCATTTAAATATTTATGATTTTTACAAATTATGTGAAGTGTCTCAGTGCATTGAAATGCATCATTCCCTCAAGTTAAGTTTTACACATTATTTTGCTTCTTTTGTAGAGTTATGGAAAACCTTTGTAGAAAACCGTTTCATTAACAGTCATTTGCAACTGCGGCAAAACAAACTGAAACTTACTTGCTTAAGAGGAAAGCACCTCTTGCACAATATAACCATGACAAAAAGACAGCTATCTGGCTGGTATATGATCACTGGTCACACACAGTTCAACAAACCAACACAGAGTTACACAGAACATAAAAATACATAAAATTTACCTATTACAACTGAAATTAAAATTAGTAAATTAACAGTACTAAAAAGATAATTTATGTTCTTCCATGAGACACTACTAGTTATTTACACTCATCTAGCACCTTACATGTCAAATTTATTATGCAAAAACACTTTATATTAGGCAGTGTTTGTGAATGGAAAAAACATCAGTCTTTAAAAAATTATGAGAAAGTTACAAAAAGAAAAAAAAATGGTACGACTGCAAAGCCAAAGCTGAAATATTATGGGGTGTTTCCTCATTCATCCGGCTTCCTTTTTGGTTTCTTGGGGTTTCGGGAACGGCTCTTGGCTTTGCAAAGAGGGCATATCGGAGCATTCCTGTGGATTTGCTGATGGCAAGACAGACATGCCTGAAACAAAAGCAAGATTTTTTTTTTATGTTCCTCCTCAGCAATAAAATAGCTGCCAAAAGGTTCTATTTGTAACTTTTTACATATCATGGATGATTCACAGGTGAAAGAAGTATTTCACTTTTGGAAATGTGGGATAACAAATGCCATGTCATTGTACAGTACACTGTGTAGTGCTATAAAACTTAATATGACATGGACTTTGAATATATGCAACACTCTGCTCAATATTTACTCTTTGCCGTGAAAACAAAGGTTATCATTGTCAGCTGACATTAATGCAAATCTTAACAGAATGTGTCAGTACCATTCATGATTGATTGCATAGCACACAGCACTCGGCTGGTTAGGAACCTTTTCCACAATTACTGGATAAAAAAAACTTCCAAATGATTATCTGAATAACATTAGCAAATTAATTTTACACATTTACTCTAAAAATACCTATTCTATCAATTACTAAGGAAATAATAGACTTAAAATCAGATAATGCACATAAAAAAGGTATTCAAAGCATAAGCAATATATAATTTTGCTCCCATTTGCTGCAAAGAAGTGTTTAAGGTACTCACTCTGTGCCTTTCGCACATTCTGCTTGACAGATCTGTTCTCGGTTAAGTTGGTTAAATGGTACTTGTGGATCACAATTTTCAAGTAGTGCCACAAATTCTCAAAAGATTAGAACTGACGATTCTCTGCTTAGAATCACTGTTCTGCTCAAAAGATCCATTTAAACAGACCCAAGCAGGTTAGCTTACAATAGTGTACTTTTCTTCATCACCCAACCCAACCCCCCCCCACAATTCATTCAATAGGACTCCAAGGCCTGGCTGATGAGAAACATGCCTTCAGCGACGACCAGTTCATTGTAAGGATGATGCTTCTTGAGGAAGCTTCATTTCTGTGTACATGTTATTTGACCATCTTTTTCCAAATCTTGATTCTCTATATGTCCAGTAAAAACCTCTTTCTTGCCACTGTCCAAAGCAGGGCGGTTTTTTTTATTGATTGATGTGCAGTTACTACTACAATTCATCTAATGATATCTGTAGCTCTTTTCCAGTGATTGTAGGTCCTTCTCTGATTTCCATCAGAAGTTAACTTCTTGATTAGAGTTGATGGACAGGCTAATGGTGTGTCCAAAATCGCATACTTACAAGGTCGGTATTGAATTTCATTACAAGCCTACTACTCGAGTGTATGCATGCATGAGAACAACAGACGTGAATTTGAACACTGCGGTCGCAGTCGTGCACAATACCTGACCCTGATGTTTACCAATGGCATACCGTGACCCCCCCGGAAGGTTAAAAACTGTTAAAAACTAGCAATGGAAAAAATATATACAGTTAACTTATGTAATTGGATATTTTTATTCTACTTAACTTTGTGCAGAGACGGCACTTTCTTTGCCATCTTGGGAAAAACTAAAGATAAACTAGGACAATGTTTATCTCTATTTGCAGCTCCAGTAGCCGTGTGGGATAACATAGCATCCATAGGTTGCAAATTTACAAATTTTGCAGAATATAGTATGTCATCCAGGTACCGCTCACCTACTGTTTCAGCTATACTGAGCATTTGGGCATACAACTCACATCACGTACTCCATTTGGCCTACTACACAACAAACAAGTATGCATTCCTAAATTTCCTTCAGGATTAAGTATCTACCATTCATCCATCCATCCATCTCAGACTCACCCCAATTATTCCTGGGCAATGTAATTCTACTTCCACTTTAATGATCCAGCAGGGTTCAACCGGATGCCCAACTATTTGTTTTGTACACTGTTCCTAATGTTCATATTTAGATTTTTTTAAAATTATATCTATGTACTGTTTTTAGTCTTCATCTGAATGCTTTTAGACTCAGTGCTTAACTAATAATCCTTAAACTGAGGATTTTATCCAGAAAATAGTTCCTTCAAAAGTGAACACAAAAAGAAGCAAGAACTAAGACATGCAGTCCTGGTTAGACTTTTCACCAGTGCAAATTAATTTACCAAAAGTATAGGAGATGAAGAGTTGTGCCACTGTTCTTTGAATTAAAAAAAATCTATAAATCTTAAAATTTCGCCCTACAAATTAAGCTGAAATCCCATAATGCAACTATTATTCATTCATCTTCCATCCATCCATCCATCCATCCATCCATCATCTGCCGCTTGTCCCCACCCCAGCCCGGTGTCGCTCACCTGCTGCAACTCCAAAAGAAAAGAGCATCCAGCCCCTCTCCAGCAGATTGGTTCCAGAACCCAAGCTGTGTGTTGAGGTTAGCCTGACTATATCTAGTTGAAATGTCTCAACCTCATGCACAAGCTCAGGCTCCTTCCCCAGCAGAGAGGTGACATTCCATGTCCCAAAAGCCAGTTGTCAGCTGGGGATCGGACCGCCAGGGCCTCCCTTGGCCGCCACCTGACCCACAAAGCACTGAACCCCTGACATTCCCCTTGCGGGTGGTGGGCCCACGTGGGGACAGTCCCGCGTGCCTCTTATGGGCTATGCCCGCCCGGGCCCCACAGGCCAAGGCCCCTCCCCCAGGCCTAGGTCCAGGGTGGGGCCCCCGGTGACCCTAGTCCGGGTGAGGGAAACGGTCTTCGTTTGAATACCTTATCATAGGGTTCTTTCGGATTGCTCTTTGTCTGACCCCTCCCCTGGAACCTTTTTGCCTTGGGAGACCCTACCAGGGGCTATTGCCCCCGACAACATTGCCCCTAGGGTCACTGAGGCATGCAAACCCCTCCACTACGATAAGGTGACAATCCAAGGAGGGGTTCATTCATCTTCTATACCACGTATCCTATACAGGGTCAAAGGGATGCAAAGCCCATCCTGGAAATACTGGGTGCAGCACAGGAAATAACCCAGGACAGGGCATGCACACACACAATCTGGCAACCCAAATTCACCTTAGCTTAGTTTCTGGACTATGGGCGGGAAATCAGAGGACCTGGAGGAAAGCCCATAAAGCATAGGGAGAAATTCTACATAGGTAGAGCATGGGAGGTAAATGATCCCTGGTCTCCAGTGGGGTGAGGTAACCATCAGCAACCGTATCAGGACGGCTCTTTCAGGAAAATTACCATTCTGTCCACTAGTACCGGCATGGTATAAATATCAATGTTTTATGATATTTCTGAATACAGTCCCTCCATAAACTAGGGGACCTAACTATTAGCAACTAATTATGCTAGTGGTTAGGGCCAACAGATTATCAAGCTAACTACACATGGAAACGGTGCGTATTGCCATATTTTAAATATACTTTGACAATTTGATTTTTATACATTCTAGACTTAGGTGAGGGTAGGGGCGAAGATGCACCAATAGATCGAGAGACCAGTCATTTGAGCAATAAACTTCAAATTACGTTTTGTGCATGTGCACACTTTAATACTACTAATACTACTTTAAGACTAGCCTCTTACAGACAACTTTACGAGAACGGCTCAACCTTGCTCACCACTGACAGAATGATGAACACTTCCTGTATTGTTTTAAAATGGGACATAGCATTTTATTTTTCAATACAGGACATTCCCATAAAATTAGGGGAGGGGGTGATGGGGCAACATTTTATATAGCTCATGCTTTTAATTCATTATCAAATCTGGGGAGCAAATACAACTTTTATTCAGAGAATAAAAAAAATGATGTAATGTCATTCCACTAATCACCAGGTTTCACTGCCAGCACTCCACTATTAAGAGCACAAGCTATGTGATGAAGCTGCGGTGCATGCAGGGGACTGCTCACCTTCATCGGTGGAGGCTGCTGCCTGAAAGTAGCGGTCTGCCTGGCATCTTGTTTCCTCGCAACCTGAAGCTGCTGAGCAGCCGCCGCGGCAGCTGCGAGAGACTCCGGTATTGGGGGATCCTGAGGTTCCGTCTGCCACTCTGCTTTCTGCTTTTCAAAATAACTGGAGAGAACATTCAATTGTTAATCAGAAAAGAGGTACAGGTATCCATCCACTTATGTCCAGGTTTCATTCGAGAAGTGAGGACATAAATTCAGAGTTCAGAAAGTTTTATTCCAGACCAAGGTTTTGTTTTCACCGGCCAGTTGAGTATAAAGAGTCACGGTCACAGAGTACTCAACTAGATGGTTGAAGCAAAAACGTGGCCTGGATTTGTATTTTGCAGACCCGATCTTTCCACCACTGTGTAATTCAATCTGAACATAACTTGATTGTGACGGGGAGACAAAAGACACAGCATTACACACATTTAACTAAACCTCCAACGTGGGAGCACAGCTGGTTTGTTGTGGTCCTTGCCTCAGGTCACACATGTGGTAAAATGTCTCTGCTAATGTACATTACGTCTGCTTCGGACATCTCTTGATAAATTTTATTCAGGATCTTATGGGATGCAAGTACATCTTATGGGAACACAGGGAAGTTGATGGATGGGAAAGGTAAGAAAGCAATGTCACTTGGTTCATTTCATGAAAAAAAATTAACAGGGGGGTCAGAGGATCTTTCTAGTTATAGGTACCGTATTTTTATGCATATAACGCGCACACGTGTATAACGCGCCCACGCGTATAGCACGCGGGACCAAAGGAAGTATGTAAAAAAAAATGTTCTGCATAGCGCGCTCATGCGTATACCATGCATGCTGCCCATTGATCTGAAAACTCCTCCCGCCACCCCCAGACAAATTTTGCATAACGCGCACACTGACATACCGCGCGGGAGGGTTGCGCGGTTTGTAAAAACACGTATAGCGCGTGCGTTAAATGCGTAAAAATACGGTACTTTCAGTGCATGTCAGGCTCCTATTTTTAGAAACATTTGCTAAGTAGCCTATTAAAAAAATACAGAAATATATTGTGCGTCACTATTCTGCCTAAAAAAAGATATGGTTTTTGCTTCATATCAGCCAGCCCCAACCAGTCTGATATAGACAGGTTTTATACTCACTCCAAAGATAGCTTCTCCTCCTCTTCACACAGGTCTGGCAGCCTCTGGAGGCCCAGGGTCATCCTCAGTGCATCCACATGCTCTTTCAAGGGCTTGTACTCTTCATGGAGGCGTCGTGTTGATTCCAGTAACTTGTTCAGGTCATTCTCTGACTGCTTGATTGTGTTCTCCATCTGAAAAGAGAGAAAACGAACAAAACACTTTAAGAAGAAACTGCCAAACGGGAAACGGTTAGTATTAATAATCCATATTTTATTGATCACCATGGGGAAATCGTCTCCCTCAACTTGCTCTTTACAGAGTACGCTGTCTGTGAAGGGCTGCCACCCATAACGCGCCCAGAGAGCTAGGGGTTAAGGGCCTTGCTCAAGGACCCACAGATATGCTGAGGCTGGGTTTGAACCAAAGACCTTGTGATTACAGGCACACAGGCTTAGCCCACTGAGCAACACGATATCACATAGCAATATGTGAAATATGCAATACCGCAATTTTTATAGAATAAAAAAAGATGAACTTACCTGAAATAACCTACAGCCAAATAGAACTTATCTACCAATGTGTGTCAAATGAGTTGGTGGGGTTGCCATGAGTTGTGTCAAAGAGTTCTAACAAATGCGATGTGATTATTATGCAAGTACAAATAGCGATGATGCTAAAATGTATACCATGCAGCCCTGATTATTATAATAAAAGGTTCAGTAAGGGCTGCATGTTGCTTAACTTAGCCGTTTGGTAACCGTTTAGACTTGCATAAGAAATTAACATCTTCCACATAAATGAAAAATAAATTGGCAACTCAAGATTAACGCCATGGGAACCATGGCAATAGGGATGAGGGTGAAAGAGCACAATGGAAATCGTCATTTCAAATAATTTCCCCTCTTAAAGTGTTACTGCTTACCACATTGATGTCTGCATGAATCAGCCTTAGCTCTTCCACATGGGCCATCTTCTCCTGCAGCAGGAGGTCCATCTCCTGTTTGTACTCCTTAAGATGCTTCTCCTCAGATTCTAATGCTTCAAACTCAGACTTCAGTCTGGACTTTATCTTCTCCATTTGAATTGTTTTGTTTCTGAGTCCAGAACAGAGAAAATTATTAAGTGTAAAAAAGCACGCTCATTACCGTTTATATATGCTTTCCAGATCAGTCAGCCCAATGAAAATACAATAACATAAATTTGGTTCTTCTTTGCATGGAAAAGTACAATGCAATAAGTTGCACTCCAGCATAAGCATAGTTACACCTTAAATTGGTCACCTAAACTTAAAACGATTTCCCCAAAAGCAGCTAGTCCATCATTTACCGATTCTCAGCTCATATGGCTGTTGTTTTGTTAGTACAGTGTTCTCAGTTAGAAAAGCATGACGCTTGACAATGATTTGTGTACCGAGAAAGCTAGCTAGTCTTCGTGCAGTGAATAAAGCACTACAATATGCACAGAAAAGACACAACGCTGCTTAAACTGTAATTCTCATGACCGGCTAGCAACTTCTCTGTCTATATACTAGTCACATAATAACCATTTGCATTTCTGTCTTGAAGAAGAGCATTTTGTCTAGAGAACAACAGCTAGCTGAAGTATATTAATTGAAACAACTGTTAAAACTGATAGCAGTTTCCGAACTTACCTTATCTCTTTAATGTTTTCTAATTTACACATAATCTCCTGCTCATCCGTCATGACTGCTACAAATTTCAGGCTTTTAAGGCGGTGCTAGCAGAAAGAAGCAAAACAATGAAAGAATTACCAGACCACCAAAATTGCGCTGCAGCTGCAGAGATTCCCGGCCCTGTAGCTGTGGAGCAGTTACGTCACTTCCGGTGTTACAACACATTTTGTGACCTTCCTAATATGTGACTCTAGGGGCGCTGTTTCATGTATTATTAGGAATGAACACAAGGTTCTTATTCACGTGAACCTGTCCTCTGCGTATTTCTCGTACTGTAATTATTTTTCTTTTCACAAATAAGGCACCGCAATTAATTTACATTTTTCAAGGCAGCAGCGTTTCCATTTTTTGTTCCATCCTCTTATTTGTATTGCTTAGTGTTGTCTCAGAAGCTTGGAGATAACTCTTGGGCATGTTCTTTCAAAATCAGTATTCGCTAATCATATAGGTGCCTGAAAGAGTAATCATATACCCGGTGTTGCAACCATTTTTTTTACGATTGCTCGCTTTTATTCTATTTTTTTTCCAAAGGGGATTCCTGCAACCTAAACAGAGCTATCTACAAACCACAGGCCTTTATTAATTTAAATGCAGATTTCAAATAAATACATTTTTTTAATAGGGATGCACCGATCCCACTTTTTCTGCCCCGATACCAATACCCATACCTGCGCTTTGGGTATCGACCGATTCTGAGTACCGATACCAGTGTTTAATAAACTGCTGCCTATTGCCTCACAAGAGACTGTGATCATTCTTTTACATGTAAGGCAACATCAGACTTAACGGAAACCTTGTAAGTACGACGTAGCCATGGACCTACGCCATTGCCTGACTTGTACCTCCCCAGAAACGTAACTACGCGTTGAGGTGACGCAGACCGCAAGAACTGTGATTGATAAGCTTGATAGCGTTTGTTTTTTTTATAAGAATGAAGATAAAATACACCCATCTGTACTTATATTTGCGATTGAACCTGAAGCATTAGTTATAGCTAACATTATATAACTAAACTTATTTAATGTTTGATATAAATAATGCTTCGGTTGCATTTTCTCTTGCTTTTCCATAAATCGCGCTAAAGTTTGTTTTTGCGGTCTTAATTCTCTGCTAGCATTAGCAAACCCCGTGTATTTTGCGCTATGGTGCGTCGTTTGATTAATGTTCGGGCAATTTTTACGAGTATTAGTGTATGAGTGCAGTATCGGCCCGATACCCGATGCCGGTATCAGTATCGGTGCATCCCTAGTTTTTAAATATATGCTAGGTATTCTTTTCACATGTGTTATTTTACTTTCTGATTGTTTATTTGGCGTTTTAATGTTGTGTATTTTGGCAGAGGGCTAGTGCACGTGAACAGGAGCCTGCATTAATTTCCAATAATATGTGAAAGAGAGTCCATGGAGTCGCACATTATAGGACGGTCACAAAATATGGCGTAACACCGCAAGATGTTAATGTTCATTTCAAAGGGCTACTGTATAATATGCTCTCGAGAATACGGTAACGGAATACAAACAGGCTAATGGTGTAGATTTCGGTATGGACTGTAGGGATCGACATATGTTCCTATTCGTACTGTGGGAATACCGGTCGTGTTATGTGGCCAAGGGCTTCGGGGCTGATTTGGTCCCTATAAATGTGAAAACCAAACCTACGTCCTTAAATAAAGCTATACGATATAGGCTGGATTTTCATACAGGCTTGATTTGTGTTCTTTGTTTTATATATATTTTCAGGTTTTTAAGAATTCAAAATTCTTTGAAGCATGTCAAGTCATAAACCTGAATTGTCAATCTGCATCTGTACAGTATATTGATTCTCTTTTAAAGGTTTTTGGGGATGTAATATCACCTTCGCTTTCAACAACAACTCGGACATTTCAAACCACTTGATTTCTGGTGTTCGTCTTACATATAGAATGTTCCTGTAGTAAGATGTAGGTTAATATCCGGTGACCAGTCTGGACTGAGTAGGCTATCTGCTAAATTTTTGAAGTCCATTTAATATTCTTAAATTGATTAATCTGCTTTAATACAGTCGGTGATGGTAGAATTGTGGTCGTCTGGATTGCCTTACACCACTAGCATTAATTTAACCCCAAACCTCCATTTAAACATGGGATTAGCACAGTAAAACACAATATACTGTGTAACACTCCTTTTAAAAAATAAATAATAAATAAATGAAATCTCATTTTTGGGCCATACTTTACAAACTTACGAACCACCACGAAATATTCAGTTTTTGCATTTGTGAATATTTTTTTTTCCCCAGGGGAGTATACAGTAAGTAAGAGGTTGCAGTCTTGTTGTCATTGGTGTGCGTTTGCGTCTTTTTTGTAATTGATCTTCAATAAAATAGGGGTGTGCATTACAGGATGCGTTATATAGGCTATTGGTAGATTGGCTCGCATCTGTGACCAGCGACAGGGGGCGGCAGACCTGTTGCTAAGAAACAGTTTGTAGGAGGCAGCTGGGATGATGCAGGAGGCCGGGCGTCTTTTGCCGTAATGCGTATGCGATGTACTAGTAACTTCACTCACATTTAAAGTATATGTCTCTATCAGAAAACCAGTTTATAAACAGGCGTCGTTGTGAACTTGGTCTGTCGTCATATATATTTTTATAAATGGTTTTGAAGCTGCCTGCGCCAACGTGTCCTTTTCTGCCCAACCCCGTTTCGGAAAGTGAACATTTTTTCCGGGTGAGAGGGAACCTCAGCGCCGAGAAGGGAGATCCCCCAAAGGAACACGTAAGAACATAACGCTTTTAATTTTGCTTGTTATTAAAGCAAATAATCTGACAAGCTGCGACATTCTTAAAGCATTTGAAATCACAAATAACTAACCTAAGTGATCCTGTCTTATAATGTATTAATCATCATCATCGTTTACCGCTTGTTTGTTTTTAGGTTCATAATTCGTTACTTAGGTTCACGTGCACTGATAACGACAAAAAGTTTTACGGTATTTCATGATAAGATCGTCAAGACGAAGTATCACTGTATCTATTCACTGTATATATTTAGTAACAGATCTCAGGTCAATTCCGTTTTATAGGCTACCATGAAATAATGTATGGTTAAAAATAACAATAAAAAACATCAGAATAAAAAGATTATGTCTTTAGTGGAGAAAGTGGAAACAGAAAGCGTGACGGTTTGGCTCTAATTAACTAAACAGATCAAAACTTAAGAGTTAACTTGTTCGTGATGTTCTTGTTAGGAGATTTATTAACTCATATTAGTAAACACCTAGTGATATAAGTATACAGTACATGCGAAAGTCAACATAGGTCATAGGTCTTGTAGTATAATTAAGTATATAATTAAACAGTATATACTAGTATACTAAGTATGAGAGTATTAAGATTAGATATAAATTGGTTAGTTTATCAGGTGCATCTCCTATTTAACAGCTACTGCCTGTTCATACAAACAGAATCATGTGGTTGCAACTAAATACATATAGCAGGCAGTCAGGGTCAGTCTAGAGGGTCACTTACTGTTTGACTAGGCATTAGAAAGGGTAACACGCACGATTTAAGACATTTTGAATGTTTTGTAACTGTTATTACCAGACATGATGGTTCCAACAACTCATAAACAGCCTTTCCGGAAAAATTACAATGTATATATACTTCTGAGGGCATAGGTTTTGTTTCAACATTGGTAGGGACCAAAATAGTCCGTACCGAGCATCCCCATTCCCCTAGTTACGCATAGTACTCCTATAAATATTGGTAGGGACCAAAGTAGTACGGAGTGTCTCCATCCCCCTAGTTACACACAGTATTCCAATAAATATTGGTAGGGACCGAAGTAGTACTGAGGATCCTCATCCCCCTAGTTATACACCATACTCCTATAATATTGGTAGGGACCAAAGTAGTACCGAGCGTCTCCATCCCCCTAGTTACACACAGTACAGATAACTCCTCTACTTACGAACTTTCAGACATATGAACAAAGAGGACTGTAAGTCCAAATTGTGTTCATTGGGCTCCCATTTCCTGTCCGCAACATGTTTATAATTTTTTTTCTGCGCACCACGAATTCTGACCGCTACTTCCACCGGGCAGCAGCGTAGCGTGCATACTCCCAGCATCCTAGTTCTTTGTACTTGCTTATACCCTTAAAATTATGTTGAATAATGACTTACAAATATTTCAAGTTACGGACGGCCGTTTGGAACGCATCTCATTTGTAAGTAGTGAGGCGTCTGTACTCCTATAATATTGGTAGGGACCAAAGCAGTCCTGAGCATCCCCATCCCCCTAGTTACACATGGTACTCCTATAATATTGGTAGGTACACGTCCCTGCCATACATACCCAAATCTATGCCCTTGCATACTTCAGTAATGCTAGGGGAAAAAGATCTGTTCAAGCATGATAAATACTAGGTTTGGAGGAAAGAAAGTATAGCTTGGGATTTATACCCTGTTAAAAACATTGTCTTGGTTTTTCAACATAAGCATCATAATCCGATTTTGGTTAAACCTTCCTGCTTGTTATTTATTTCCATCATGATTTTTTAGATAACATGTAGAAATATCTATACATTTGAAACCTAGGCTTCAGAAGATGGATTTTGCTTCCAGCAAACAGTATCGATCTTCACTGGCGACAAGCCTTTTTTTAATAGTTCAATGAACATTTCACATATATTCTCAAAGCTAGTGACTACTTAATTAAGGACCAATATAAGTAAAATGATGCATATGGTAACAATCCATCCATCCATTTATTATTTGTTTGATTTTCATTCTTTTCATTTGCTTGTGTTTTGCTTTTTCTTGTTCCTATTGTCCATACACTCACACAGTTTGTTCTTTGTGCTGCTGCATAAATGCTGCATGAAAGCAGGATTTCCTGTTTTGGATCAATACAGTTTATTACTCAGTCAATATTCTGTGAAATTGTAGACACACCATGATGCCCCAGTAGGACCAGTTTGAGAAAAGAAATAGAAAGTATAGAAAAAAATCGAAAATGTTGAATTTTATCGCAGCTTTACCGAGGGAAGGCTGCATGCACTTGTTGCTATGAAACAGGCGGCATTCATGTAGCTGACAGTCTGGTGGCCTTGCTAGGCTCAACCTGTAAAGGAGAGGGGGAATGTAGGTTTGGTGGTAGCTAATATACTTAAAATCAGTTTATTCATCTGTGATAACCCAAAGCAAAACTGCAAGGAGCCACAAGCATAACTACCAATGTATATGAAAAGCTAATATTACAAATCCCATACAGCATTGCATAACAGTACTGAGCTACATCCTGGACAGGATATTGGTCCATCACAATACACTCATATGCACACACTACAGGCGCCAATTAAGCTAACTGCATGTCTTTGTGGGAGGAAAGAGAAATACACAGAGGAACATCTTTTCACACAGAGCAGGGGCGAGGATCAGACCTCCAACTCATGGTATGAGGCAACAGTGCTAACCACCGTGTTACCCCTTTTCTAAACATTTTGAATAAAGAAACCTAAAAATTTGGCTAAATGTGATTAAATATATTGAATTGGGAACTTAGAATTGCTTGGAAATTAGGAATTAACTGTTTAATTAAATGTTTTTTTTGTTTATGTTTAAAAAACATTTTTTTCATCTGCTCCTGACCAGCTCTCTTTTTCTTATATGCAGTCTGTTTATGTGCCCTGAAAAAGACCTTTAATTTTGAGATTTTTGAAATATTTATTTTATGTATCCTTTATTTTTCCAGGAAGGTTCCATTGAGATACAATATCTCTTCTTCCGGGAAATCTTGGCCAAGATGGCAGCAAATTTAGAAAAATAAAAGTTTCATATACATACAGAGATAATAAATATGAACACAAACTAAAACACATACAAATACTCAAACCCTCCAAAATACATAGAATAAAATGAATTTATAGTTATTTTTATATTTATTCATATAATTTATATACTGATAAATGACTATTCATTTAATGTATCAGTCACAAAATATTTATTAAATTATCTTTGTCTCTTAGGCAGTAATTAATAAAATTATATTAGAAAACAAATTCATTTTAAACCTCTTTTGTTACGAAAAAACGTTATATATTGATCTTCCTGTTACTTTAAAACACCTTATATATAGTCTGAAATATATTATATAACTAAAGTACTTTTTAAATTTAGTGAAGGGTTTTTTGAATAGTGCACTTAATTCACATAATGAAACATACAGTAGGAGCACTGTAACTATGTTTTATCTACAAACATACGCTCAGTGACGAAAGCAAGTTAAGCAAACATAGTCCGATTTGCATGTAATTTGGTACACATGCAGACCAGTATGGGTATGTAAATAATTCGATTTGATCTAGTCACCAGACACAGAGGATGCCTCATAGATGCATTAGACAGCATTACCAGCACTTGACGGAGTTTGATAGGGGTCACATTGTGGGTTTGCGTGAGGCTGGGTGGTCGTATTATGCATGTGGGGCATGTAAATGTCACAGTCACCTGATTGTTGGAACCAATGGGCACATGAGAGCACCCACACACACCGTTGTGTGTGTGTATGGCAGTGCTGATGGGAGAGACCCAATCTTGCCACTGTGAAGAAACACACTGGTGTTACTTCTGGCATCATGGTGTGGGGAACCATAGGGTATGACTTCAGGTCATCTCTGACGGTGATTCGGGGGACCCTGATGGCACAGCGTTACATCAGTGACATCCTGCGTCCACAAGTCTTACCCCTCTTGAGATAGCACCCTGGGACAGTCTTTCAACAAGACAACGCCTGTTCGCACATGACACTTGTGTCTATGGACTGCCTGCGTCATGTTCAGGTGCTGCTGTGACCAGCCAGGTCCTCCGATCTTTTCCCAATTGAACATGTATGAGATCTGCTGTCTGTTTAGTCTGATATTATAATCATCACCATACAGTCACATGACCTTTCACCACCTACAGAATCATGTCAGTTCCACCACTCCATCTGGGTGCCTCACTTTTTTGTTGCTGAGTGTAATTTTACAGCATCGTCATGTACTTCTGTCTTTAAACAAAAAGATGTTGGGGGATGAAAAATTTGGTGTCCACCCCAAATCAAACTTTTCCTCTGATCCATATAGGACAAATATATAATACAAAATAAATAATTAGTTTGGAGCACAAAAAGGATGTTATTGTCACAGTTGGACATTGTAGAACTACCATCCACGTTACATCTTGGGAACAGAAGGGGATTTTATTAACAGAACTCACAGAACCAAGAACCAAAAGGAACCACAAAGGGTCTAAACAAAAGAGCAAGAAAGCACATCAAGAATTAACCCAGACTCAACTAAACCTTGAGAAATGCGAGGGGGAGACAGACTCTGAACAGGGTACTAATCAGTGAACATTCAACAGCAAGAACATGCAGGAAAGAAAGGTACAGACAGGTAACCAGCGATCACATACAAACTGCACGATGACCAACTGAGGAATAGGGCAAGGGCAGGCACACATTTCGTGACAATGCTAGATCAGATACAGGTGCGGACCATTGACAATTAACCAAGCATTAGGGACTAGAGTAATAAGCCAGAGGTGTGAGGATCACTAAACACTAAGGACTCAAACACTATGAATGGGATGGTCAGCAACACCTGCTGGCCAAAAAGGGAAATGACAGTACAGGGTAAAGACTGATGCTAACAGTCATATTACCACGTAGCTTTTTAATCATCACATCTGTGAAGAAAACCCTGGCGATTTGTATGTGTTGTTATACTTAACAAGAATAGTGATAATTGTACCAATCTGAATAATAATATTTCATCGATGCTTCAATATTTCAATACTTATATTGGTCTATTGTATTCAATATGCACACGAAAACTTAGATGATATTTCTAGCAGATTTCCCCAATGGGTATGCTGTAACAACTGCTTGAAAACATACAGACACCATCATCAAAATCATTATATATTTCATAAGGTGCACATGCATTCTATTTCACTACATGTCAATAGAAGGTGTAACATAGCAACAGATATATTCTTCAGGGTGTTGTTAAAGGCTGTTCCATCCAGTTGCATCCAGTGCATTATTTAACATGCTATTCAAACATCAGAGTGGAAGAAATGTGATTTGAAGAAGTTTGATGAATTTCTGGTGTTTTGCAACATATGCTACTTCCCCTTAATACTTTTATGATGTGTACATGATGTGTAACTAAATGGATACAGCTCTGGATCTTTCCTGGTTTTTCTATGTATCCTTGGACAAAGTGTTATATACTCTTAAGACTACATATTATAAATATTCTTAAATTGACAGAACGAATATTGTTCAGCTCAGGCCAAGATGAAATTGTATAATATATTGGTAACTAGGGTAGATTTGGTTTTAGTCATAGTCGTATAGAATATGAAAGAGGAACCAATTCTGTTGAAAAAAAAGTATCAAGACTAAGCAATTTATTTGACACACAAATATTTATTTTGTAATTTCAGCCATCATTATATGCAATGATTTTTCCCTCCAATCTGTGGAAAGGCAGTGGTTAGTAATGAATGTATTCCACAAATACTTGGCTTTGTGGGCTGAATATGAATATACTGATAAATCTGAATCTAAAGTTGTGTTGTAAAAATACTTGCAATCCTTGAATTTAAACAAGCCTCTGTGTAAATGCTGTTTGTCAGTGCTTCATAGAGAAAGATGTGTTTTGCCTGTTAGTCGTGACTGCTAAAAATCAGTTTGCTGATGACAGGGCTTGGTTGCTAGGAAACGCATGTCATAGACTGTGCCTTGTGAGGCTACATCAGCTACATGGTAGCATCTTTCTCTTTGCAAGACTAGGGAAGTAATGCTTTGCATGCATATGTTATACCTGAAATAATTTTCTTAAAGCTCATTTATAAATTTTTATAAATGAATGGCCCAATGATTAGTGCTTTATGAATTATACATAAAACTGCTTATATGAATGATATTTTTGAGGTAGCATTAAAATTATACATTTGATTACGTTTTTTTCAGCTGAGGACAATGAAACCTTACTTGCGAGTATGGTATGTGTAATTCATTTTCCTGGGAAGCTATGATTAAAAAATTTGAATTAATGTAATAACGAATTTGATATATTTTGCATATTTTCCATCCAGAATGGTATGTAGCTGACAATCTGATATTTTTGATTATAATGAAGTTCATTAAGCTTTAGCAGTTAACCATGTTGGTTTTCATTTAAAGGTTGAATTAAATTAACATTTGCATTTTAAACTGCTGCTATTCAATATATATATATATATATATATATATATATATATAAAAATTTGCACAAGTTGTCAAAAAAAAAAAACAAA
>JABFEB020000038.1:1591818-1603567 GCA_019775895.2 Stomatorhinus ivindoensis | reverse complement strand
CTTCCTGATAACGTAGTGCAAGCTGAATCCTTGGGTTCCTTTAAATCAGAGCTAGATAAGATTTTAACAACTCTAAGCTATTAGTTAAGTTCTCCCCAAGTGAGCTTAATGGGCTGAATGGCCTCCTCTCATTTGTATAGTTCTTATGTTCTTATAGTGGCAAACTTAGCAAAGCTGAGATTTGCACTAGTTCGAAGTTAGTTGATGTCTTCAGAAAGGTGAGATTTTCACAAAAATGAGGTGCAAAAACATATGCTAGATTTATGATGTGTGAAGACGGACTGAGAAGGTACAATAATAGTTTTTCTGGGTCATTAACCACAAGAAAGGAACCAAAGCGGATGAATGAAGCCTGGGGGCTGATCATGTATTACTTCTTGGCAATGAACAAAAACCAAGTCCCACCAGATTTCACAACCAACAAATTGCCCGTTTTCTTCATTTACTCCCAAGATAGTGTACGTGTTCAGCAATAGGCATCCTGTCACTGGATAGTTTACACACCAATCTATGTAGTGCTTTCAATCAATTATGATAGACTGCTCGGTAAAGCATTCCGTGACTATACGAGTTATTACTGGAATAACTGTTGTCACATGAACTTGAAGTTACCAAGGGGAATCTGATATTCCAGTTTGCCGGTTTCCCTTTAGGAGATGACAGAAATGAGCAGCAGACTTTGTTGAAGTTTCTCATCATGGATCATGCTTATTCCCTTTAAGGGCAGTTTAGTGGCTGGTGAGACAGACTTTACCCAAATGTGTGCTGTAAATTCAGGTGTCAAATTATGGAGCACTTTATTAAAAGACCTTTATTTGATTACAAAAAAATGTCTTGGGGCTTTGGCCTTAAACTGGACAAACCATTTTAAAAGAAACAAATACTGTATTTTGCCTTGCTTGCTGAAATAGGTGCACAGTTTTATTGTCCAAATAATAAAAAAGCCATCCATATACTATCTACAAAAAAAAAGTTTGACACTGAAAACAGAAAAACCAAAACCTTAAAAGAGGAAAGATTGGTACTGTAAAACTGTCTTTTAGTTGCTACTTTGAACATTGTGGATTGAGAAATGCAACAGAGGGGAAAAGTTAACTGCTTCATTCGATCACTAAAGGGCTTGATCACTATTCAAAACAACTGTAGGCCAGATTTCAATTTGTTGAGGTCGCCGTGTGTCCAAAGAGGGCCATCAGAACTGGAACGGATTGGACCAGAGGTGCTGTTGAGAAAAATAAAAGGTATTCATAAGAACGAAGTATAATCCTGCAAACATTAGTTACATTACTGATTTTTACATAGATTTTGGTGTGAGCTACAAAATAAATTAAAACGACAAAAAACATTTACATTACATAAATTTACAAATAAAAAATCTAAAAAGCTCATTATTACACATACATGTAGAGTATCTTGAATGTAATCAAAAAATGTTACTAGGCTGAATTTCTAGAGCAAATATTTGAGAATAAACATTCCTTTCATAACCTGTTAAAATAAAATGTATTTACATCTATGCTGCTAATTCATGGAAAAAGTGCTGTAAATAAATTTGGGAAAAAACATCTGAAAACAGTCATCCAGGACTCCAAACATCTCTTTAGACTGGCTAACACAATCAGTGTACAGTTAATCAGTTAAATTCGAATCTCTTAATTGTGTTACAAATTTTCAGCATTATTACCATTTTGTTGCCTATTTTTGATTAATGATGTACTGTATGCATGAACTTAGAAAAACCCACAAATGTCTATTTTAGGTTATTACATGTACTTCGGTTAGTGTGATGTATATTTACTCCAAGCATACCTCATAATGATATAACATTATTAGATGGATAAATTGTAACAGAACAGACACTTCCTGACCACCTAGATATAAGACCAGCTCTCTGACCAGTTAGTATTGTACACTATACGAGTACTTTGGTTGTGGAAAGGGTAGCGTGGCGTTTCAGCATCAAGCATATCATCTCGCATCATCCTTTTTCAGTTTCAGTCTTATTCCCACAGTCCCTCAGCATTCTCCACACTAGCGTTCGCAATCTCCAAAACTACATATTTAGTCTACAAAATTGTACATTATTGTTCACCCCATAGTACAAGATGTTGGCGAAAATAAATAAAAACAATTACCTGCTATATGTCAACATTTATAAATATACTAAATGTTATAAATGGTGCAAAGGTGACAATAAAACAATATCTAAAGATGGATGACACAAGCCCACTACCCACTGCCTGAAATATCGGTAAGGAGCGGCTCCTTGCTTACTGACCTAGTCATAGTAACAGAACACAATTAAGTGAGTATCTGTAATAGTATAGCACAGTATAGTATCTCAAAGGGTATACACTGCAGGGCAAAAAAAGAGGGGGGGGGGGGGCAAACAGTCACTGCGCAACATTAAGTTTTAGTCCTTTTTTTGCCCAGGAGTGTATATAGTAATATACTGTATACACTTTTCATATTTCAGGCAGCTGAACAGGTAACTTACAGGAAACTTACTTTCAATGGTAGATTGAATTACTTGAGGGTTGTCTCCGAAATACTGAAAATGTATCATCTATCATCTTTTTGGAATCATTGTGACAATGGTAATTTCATCAACATAAAACTGTTTCAGTAAACTTGATTTCAGAATGCAGGAACATCTTGGGTCATGAAAGAGGAACACAATGTTTCGAAATGTCTGACCTCGTATTTATGCCTTGTGTAACAAGTGGTTACACAACGCAGAGAGATTTATTTAACCACACCCTTTTTAAGGAACTACGCTTGTCTAGATACATGATTTCACTAAAATTATGTTTTGATGTTTTCATTGGTGACATGCTAATTTCTGTCCTGCAATTTTGAATTTTGACTTATTTCACTTACCATAGTTCTGCCAAAACTTCACTTACTAGCCAGACTCTGCTACAGGTAAGACGTGTGCAAGGAGCAATCTGACAATAACTTGATATTTCTATGGGGTCATTACAAATGAATAAGCAAGAATATTATGTCTGACCCTACTCTATGCATGACAGGACTACCCCTCCTCTCTGACTCTAATTTAGTCCTTGTTATTTTGTGATTCGTCCATTATTTCATTAATTTATCTTTTGGCACCTCTTCAATTTCTTTCCAGCTTTGCTCCATAAAAACAGATTCTTTACTTTAGAAGTTAGAGGATTAAATTTTTTACTTGTACACACTTTATTAATTTTCATACATTAGCATAAAATTATATTATTATTTTCCTAACCTCACAAGTCACTTCGTGCTATACAAGTAAATAACAGACAGGTCTGAAGTACTTACCTAGTAAAATTGCTGTGCGGGGCAACTTCTATATGCTGGTCAAACACAGACATGGTTGAGTAGTTTTCTGCCATCAGGTATGAAGGATCTTCTGATTGACCTGGGACTTTTCCCAGTGGAAAATGTTTCCACTTCACATTATCTAGCAAACACATACAAAAAGCCTGTTTTTGCATATAAGTTTACTCCTAAAGGAAACTTGTGACTGCACATGCTCAATTAAACTTTAGTCAATGCCTAACATTGAAATCTCCAACTTTGTTTTACATGCAGTGTTTGGAGAACACTCTGCTGAATGATGTTTTATGCTCACCTACACAGACTTGCCAAGGAGAACCTCTGAGTGCAGCTGCTCTCTCGGCCAGGATTTCGGCACCAAGTTGCTCCTGTAGGTCTTCGGTGACCTCTGGCATGGGCACAGGGATCGACGTGTTCTGCAGCGATCTTAATGTGCTGTCTGGGCACAGGCTGTCACCAGTGTTGCTGTCCTTAGATTTCAGCCACAGCATCTTCTGCAGGCTCTCTAAGGTATATACAGGCTGATTCTCCCTCTCCATAACTGGAGAACAAGTCAAATCAGCGGCTTGTGTGTAGATGCAGCAGAGGTGCAGCAGTTTCTTCTGTGTGTCCACAGGCAAAGGCAGATCCATGTTCTCCATGATTCTACATAAAAATTAGTTCAATCATTCACTCACATCCAAACCAGAAGTCTAAGAGGACTGCCACTAATGTATGAAGAACACCAATTTAAAACATTCTGAAACTGAATTTAGGTAAATGTGAATTGAGCAGATATTCAGATACTGAAATGATAAATAAAGAGAAGGTGAGAGCAAGTCCTTATGACAAGAATAAAAATTCATCCTTAAGCAAACAAACATGCATGTTGTTGATTATGGAAAGGGGGGATCTATCAGCCTATTTACTAAGCTTATTTACTCAGGTAGAATGTACTAGCATCTAGCAGAGGAAACCAGTCTAGCTAAACTTAAAAACAAACACTCCTTACAAAAAAAGGCCTGAGGACTTACTGCTGGAGAAGATGCGGAGTAGCCAAGCATGGTGCATCCAAGCAGATCATCAACAGCTTTTTCCAAGGCAATGTTATTTGCTTTGGAAATATCTGGTCTCGGAACCTTGCCTTTTTCTGGTCCTTAGACGCATTTGTGTTTGGGATTTCTAGGGAGATATACAATACTTTTAAAAGAAAGATAAGGAATTATATTTCACGGTATCCAATATTTATTTCTGGTGGACTGAATTTCAGTTTTCAGTAGTTCTTTATGAGCTACTAATGATCATAGGTGAGTACACTTTCTAAACTAACACTTTTGTTAATAGTAACTGACTGATATCTCATTTTCAGGCACAACATTTTTTTATTTTTGCCACTGAGTTAAGGGATTGTTTTTATACATTGTTTGGACCCTGCGTAATTTGGATAAATTCAATTAACAAATCAATTAACAGGCCCTTATCACCATAGTTAAGTAATTTGAACTCAGGGTACATCAAGGAATAAATGAATTCATTCTGGAAAGACACCGGGCATGCTTATAACTGAAAATATACATAAATATTTCTAAATATTTACAAAACTATTTCTAATGCTCTGAGCCTCAATGACTCAATGATATAAAAAAATAAATGACAGTAGTGGATTATCTGTATATAGTTTTTCCATACTCTTAAGAACATGGTGTAATTTTGATGTTAACGTTTATCCCAATATTTAAAAATTAAAATATTATTTTTAAAGACATCTCTCAGGTCTGATTGGTATTGGCAGTGCTTGTACTCGGTCTGGGAGAAGGAAAAAAAGGCACTGATGCATCCTTAGCCAAAACCAACAGATGAATTGAGATCTTACGGAAGCTGCTGAAAGAGAAGATCTCTGAAATCCACCCTGCAATGTAGTACGTCCTGTGCTGGGGAAACTCCCCGGAAAGGTGAAGCTCTGCAAACAGCTTCTCCAGGAACAACCAAACAAAGGAGTGGGTGGACAGTGCCTTAAGCAGCGGCTGCCAGAAGCGAAGGAAGAGGCGGGGGATAGATGGGGCGGTCGGGTCAACCGAGTCTGAAAGGGAATCAGAAAGCAGGTGGTGGTCATTTCAAAGAGTAATAGATGCATCTTCTTTTAAACAGAGGCTCTGGTTTGGTGCATCTCACCGGCTGGATCGATGTCCAAAGATTCCAGCTGCTCCGTGGTAGGGACTAAGTATCCATCCATCAGCAGTGTGTCTATTAAAGCATCACTAAATGGAAAATTGCAGAAACAGTCTGATGATGTTTGGTAAAGTACACATATTTTAAAACAATTCTAACAGTTATTACAAGCAACTGACTATTACAAAAATCAAACTATACAAAAATAATAATGCAGACAAAAAGTTGCACAAAAAAAAATAGGGGAGCATAAATTAAAAATACAATATCAGTGGAAACGTTTAGCTATGGAGAATTACAACTACATTATATTCTGTTGTGTTTTTTAATCATAGGCAGTAATTATATTTTATACTACAAAAAAATATGAATGTTATATCTGTCAATGCTCAGACTGAGCTGCAAATAAATCATTAGGAATTTACACGTCGCTACCTTTTTTGATATACAATCGTTTACAATAAATAAAAAAATACAAGGCTGTGAATAAACAGGGTATTGCGTTTTCCCCTCTATCTAGCTAGTTCGCATGTGACAATTAGACAAGATAAAAAAGGTTTGGGATGGGGGGAGAAAGTCTAGTATTTTTATCCCTACAGCAGAAGTCACCATTCAATAAACAAACTAAAACAATTCAGCATATAATTTGAGCATTTCTCTTAACAAGCCTGCTTGACCGTCCCTACTTGTTTGAGCAAGTTTAAATAACAGTGTCACTGCAGTTGCAATTCCATGAAGAGCTTGTATTTGGCTCCAGTGCTTACAAAAAAGCATGACTGATAAGCTTAGGCAGGAGCCAAAGAGGACTTCCCCTATGTTAATGGAATAATGGTGCTGCAATGTGAGGACCTGAGAGTGACCAGCTGCTTCATAGGAAATCACACAATGTAACAACAGAAGGTCAACAGAGGACAGAAGCAATCAAAAACAATTTTCAAAAAAAAAAAAAAAGACATTCACAATCAAAACCCACATTGACATTTCATTCAATAGGGGAGATATTGTGGATAAACAAGGTTAAAATACGTGAGTTAGTGGTGGTACTTTTTGCAGTTTAAAGTCCATTTTTAGGTAAATATAGTTTTCATTATTATTTTGGTTCACAATTTTTTTTATCGTGTCCATTTTTGTTTCAGTTGTAGTTTACGATAACACTGGTTCCAAAAAGCCCAATGCACAAACACATTGGCACCGTCAATCACCTTGGAATAAGCCCAGATTGTAGCCTAAATTTTATTCACATATTCAATGGAAATTCTAAGATAGCAGGCAGACATCTTTATGGCTTTAATAAAGGAGTGTATTTAGCAACTACAATGACAAAAGATATTAAAAACCTCTCCGTACTAATGGTAATTTAATAAACCACCTTCTTTTGTGACGATTACAAGTACTCCCAAAATAACAGTGATATTAAAGAAAAACAAATTGAAGAATTTTAGAAATCAAAAAGGTAATTTTATTAGAATCATTTTTTTAAATGATGCGTCGATTAAAAAATTGATGTCGACCCATCTTCAGCGTTGATGTCATCGATTAGGTCAACTAATCGCGGCAGTCCTACATCACTCTAAAGCTCTTTAGTGGTTTTGGAAAACAAACAGTTGCACAGCTATTCAGGGACAGCTATTCTTTAATATAACTTTACCCTACTCCCATGCATGAGTGCAATTCACTCCTTTAGCCAAATTATTTATGCATCTACAAACACATCTTGGCCAAAACAATAAAAATAGCATAATGTCATTTTTGTTATCTGATTTTTTTTTCCTTCATTTTTCATCCATTCTAGGGAACCAGCAATTCTGGGATTCTGAAGCACACTCGAATCATTTATAACCTTCCACAAATCATATCTCTGGCATGGAATACATAAAAATGCTCCCTGTTGAGACAGGTATGCCCTATTTTCTGGCATTACTCCCTGAAGAACACAACATGTTTGTCTGCGCATTACTAAACAGGGTATATATTGCATTTGAAACTGGAAACTTGCATGCATTCATAAATAAAAACAGACATCTGACATGATCATCTGGGTGACAAGCAAGAGTGCGAAAAAGCAGATCGATGTACTAACCTGGAATCCATGGCAAAGTCTTTCATTTGAATGAGGATCCAGTGCAAATCTGAGGAAGAACTACACCACTGCTTCTGATCTTTACCCTTTTTATGCAACTTATCAAAAGTCTGTAAAAAATGTAACCAGATATTAGCAAGCTCATTTCTAAGCATCTTGCAATATCATTCATGCCACAAAAGGCTGCTACCCAAACGTAGCTGCATACTCTTTTTACTACAGTCAATTATGTGTGAAAGCACAGGTGAAATGCATGTAGGTGAAATGTAATCCCATATGAAGAAACAAATGGATGGAGATAAAGAAAACATAAATAATAAATATAATTATGGCTCTCCCTGTCCCACTTTACACCGTCACAGTGTAGAATACTGGAATAAGCTTGGTTTCATTTTAAAACCACTGGTGGCAGCTCAAAAGAAAACCATTTAAATTATTTCTCTGAGGCGTAACTTCTTATATTCCTAAGAAGCAGCACTGAGATCACATGTTGTTGTTGTAGTGTTCATTATAAATTTTAAATAATAATAATAATAACTTAAATTTCAATGACAGCCTGGCAAGTGCCAGAAAACGATTGTAGGGGAAGGAAAATAAATGAGAGAGAAAGAAAACGTATTAGATTAATCTGAAGTAAAACATCTGCAAGTATCATTAAAACATTCATAAGTAAGCCTTAAAACCTTCAATTTATCCAGTTTTAGTGCTTTTTGTAGCAGGTTCCAACCATTAACCGCGGCAGACTGGAATGACAGCAGGTCTACAGATGTATCAGATTTAGGGGCTTTTACTCTAATGTAAAGGGGAGCCCAGGAATCAGACTTGGCCACAGATATTAGCTGTAATAACTGACTTAAATAATGGGATTAATAACCAAGAAGAGTTTAAAGTTAAATCTCTGCAGTCAAGGTACAAACTCACTGTGAACAACCAAAGCCATCTGCAAGGTTTAAAGCCAGAAACAAGAAGTTAAAAGGCTAGAAAAGGGAAGGAGGGTAGGGGAAAAACATAACCCTAATGATTGCACAATGTTAGCAAGGCAGAAACTGCTTGTCCTTTCCACCTTTTGCCTGTGCCACTGCAATAAACAAGCAAAAAACAAATAATAAAAAAAACCGCCATATCCTCACACACACGTCTCTCACTCTCTCAAGCCCAAACAACTGCTGGGATCACTAGTAAGGCCAACCTGGAGTTACAAATATTGCATCCAGCTAAGATGGGACATCAGTTAAAGAGAGATGACATGGTTAAAGGCACAGTTTAATGCTCAGTGAAATGGTGCAGAAGCACTCCTACAACAAATGTATTCAACCTGGAATGCAGATATGTGGTATACTCAAGAGCAACCCATTCCTGAGACTCCCTCCTTCCTCTATCCCATGACACTAGTCAGCAGGGAATACATTCAGAGGAATGTTTCCCAACCCAGTCCGCAAGGACCCTCCCCCCCAGCCAGTCTGTGTTTTTGCTCCCTGCCAGACAGCCCACATTTTTGCTCCGTAGGAAGCAGGAAGGAAGCAAAAATGTGGAGTGTCTGGGGGTCCTGAAGGCCTGGGTTGGAAAACATTGGTAAAGTACAGACTACTGAAAATATGCAAAATGCGTTTATGCAGTTTAATGTAAAAACAAAGGCCTGTACATGATAAAGTGAATCGGGCATTCATTCATTCATTCATCCATCCATCCCTCCATCCCATCTTCTATACTGCTTGTTCCATGCAGGGTTGCTGGGGTTTCACAGCCCATCACAGGGAATGCATTTAAAAACCAGAAAACCTGGAGGAAACACCCATGGCGGCACAGGGAGAGCACACTAACGCCTCACAGAGCCAGGGAGAACCACCGTCCAACCCCGAAACTGAACACAATCTGGAAATTCACTTTTTTAGAAGATGGGTTTATGCAGGTATTGAATTTAATGATTTTTAAGGCTTTTTAATGTCACTTAATGGATTTTTAATACCAGAATGGCTACATTCATATCAGGTAAATATGGTTAGGTAAAAATTTATTTCGATTCATCACCACAAAGTTTAAAGGATTAGAAAATCGAACGATTCAATAGACTGTAGAAAAGAAAAATTGTTTGACACCAAACATCAGCCTATCACATCACAGAAAGAAATGCAATTCCACCCAATCATATGGAAGTTTCTCATAAGAAAGACAGCTCAGCAGCTTCAACATGTTTAAAAAGGAGATGTTGTAGATAATCAATGTAAATAGACGGCATTTCAAATCCAGCCCGATTCAGAGTGGTGCCATGTACTGTAAACTCTGCTGAAAACTTGTGCCAACTAAAATTGAAAATAACATTATTTCACCAGTTAAAGCATTGCCATCCAGCAGAACATACAGAATGCAAGCGCTAACAGTCACAGAGACTGGCAACTAGGGTTTTCCACCTTCAGTCTGAAGATGTAAGGTAGGAGAGGGCAGAGGTACAGGAGGCAGTCAGAGAAAAAGACCCAGCAACAGACTGTACTGTTCTTTGGCATTTTGCTCTTCTTGTGTTATTACTGCTAACGGAAATTGAAACTAAAACTAGAAAACATTTTGTGAACTGAAATAAAATAAGATACAGAAATAAAATCAACAACTACAAATATTTTAGGGCTGTCACCATTGATTATATCAATAATTGATTAATCTGACAATTCATTGAGTAATCATTGAGTAATATAATATACTGTATATATTGCAATTTATGTACGCACAGTCATGCATTTGGAAAATTTAGGTACTCCAGTTCACTTGCAAGGTTGCAAGTTTTTTGGCAGTGGAAGGAAACCAGAGGATCTGCTGCAAAAGCTCACACAGGGTGAACACGTAAACTCCACAAACACAAAGCGGAGCTGGGCGGCGACAGGACTACCCACTGAGCTCTGACAAGCTCACACGATGTACAATGTTAATATTGACATGGGATTTCATGTACCTGCAACTGTCACATCTCAAGAATCACAATGCAGTCTGTTGCATTCAAACCATTAATAAGTGGTACTAAAATATTACTCAGTCAGAGGAAACCAAACTTGGCAAGCTTTGCAATTTTAATAATGGTTCCTTTTCACCATTATGTAGTATGTTTTTTAAAAAGGAGAAAAGGAAAAAAAAAACTCTAAAGCACAGGTCCAGACCCAGAAAGTACAAATCCAGACCAAGGTTTCACCCAACAGTCGAGTACTCTGTGACTCTTTATACTCTCCTGGTTGGTTGTAACAAAACCTTGGTCAGGATTTGTACTTTCTAGACATGAACTTTACTGCTGCTGCTTTTGCATGAGCTCTGCATGCATTCTCTGAGACAATCACAGTCATTCTCATCCTTGCTGTTGGACTCATAGATCTTGTGGTGTTTGTGGGAAATTAGAGAACAACCAAGTGAAGTAGGGAAAAGCAAACAGGAACATTCGTCTTCCACTGCATGGAATATTTTGTATTCCACAGAGAATGGATATTAAGCAGAAGTAAATGGCTCTGCTTTGTGTCTGGTGGTACAACACAAGACACCACTAACTTATCTGCCAACTTTTCCCAATATTGTCCAGCCCTAACACACAATACATTCACAAAAATTAATAATAATTGGTTATATGTACCTTATTATGTAAAATGATGCAGCTAAGTGACAAAGCTAACCTTTGTTTTAGCAGCAATTATTTTAACATACAGGAATTGTAGAAAGTAAATTAAGCAAAATAATTCAAAGTGACTTAAAGGCAAGCTAAGCTACTCAGAGGTTAAACGGCAAATATTTATAGCTAACCTTGCTTTACCGGGTGAGTCCATCAAACCTGAATGTCTTCTTTTAAGTATTTGCATTGCAATCGTGCTGTGGTGATATGAGAGTTCTGCTTTGCAATATGACAGATGACCGCAGTTTTATTTACTTTTGATGGGAAGTGCTTCCAGGCATATGATGCTTACACTCTTAATTTGATCCTTATCCTGTATGTGCCATATTGTCGAGTAATCGTTTCAGGAAAATTTTAATTGATGCTTTTTAATAGTTTAATAGAACTGTGCCCATGACTGCCAGAATAAGCATATCACCACTAGTCCTGGAAGTTACCCAAACTTATACAGTGGTCATTGTATTCTGCCTTCTGCGTTCTAACCCTGTATTCCCCGAAACCCTGATGTCTGCGCCTTCGTCTCCGTTCCGTCCCCGCTCGGCGCTACAATATTATTA
>JABFEB020000038.1:1574254-1586809 GCA_019775895.2 Stomatorhinus ivindoensis | reverse complement strand
TATCGTATCATGTACATTCAACATCTACAGATGCACACATAAAAGAATATAGAGAAATTAAAGAGAGTGTGTGTGTGAGAGAGAGAGAGAGAGAGGAGTGTGAAACAATTATATAATTGTAGAACTATCGTTTAATATTATCGTCTTCCTTACCGGCTTTTCCATGCTGATATTCGCTGCAATGCG
This sequence comes from Stomatorhinus ivindoensis, assembly GCA_019775895.2. NCBI lineage: Eukaryota > Metazoa > Chordata > Actinopteri > Osteoglossiformes > Mormyridae > Stomatorhinus > Stomatorhinus ivindoensis. The sequence continues at coordinate 1,586,623 of JABFEB020000038.1, read as the reverse complement.
TATTTCTGCAGAACAGCATCGTTTGAATATAGATATTCAAGCACCTGGTCCCATTCTGCTTTGTTAATCCATGGTACTACATGGACTAACTTTTCTGCTGATTTACTTTTCATTCTAAGTTATCTGGCTAGCCGCTACGGCAAGTGTAATTTTTTAAATATACGAAAAGAGATTCAGCTAATCACAAATCTCTAGTTAGCTGGCAACGTAAAGACATAGCAGTGAAAATTTTAAGACGGTGGACGGCCACCCAACGACCGGAAATGTGTAGGGGTGTTCCACCTTATTTTAAAACGTGAATGAAAAAAGAAATGGTTCCGCACGTCTATAGTTCCTACCCACACGACATCACAAAGATTCAAGTGGTCTACAAAAAAAGTGTGCCAGTCTTATACTTACGATATATATTAAGCAAATTGTCAGTTTTTAAAGATTTCGATTAATCCTAAGTTATTTGGAAAATTTAGAATAGAAAGTTGAACGCGTGTGTAGTACGCAACAGACGTACTGCGATTTCACCTTAAAGGAATAAATGATTTTTATTGACTCATTCCTTTTTTTACACTCCGTACACAAACAGGATTTACTCATGGCCGGCTCAAGACATAATCGAACTAAGCAGCTGATCATAACCCAGCGGCCACCAGCCCCCTTCCCTTCTGGAACGCGAAGGAAGATGGCAAATGAATAATAGCTTATTCAGATTTTATTTAGGCCCGAAATTTGTATGATTATTTACATAATAACTAAGTAGCTCTGAATGCTAAGCAGCGTCCAAAAGAAATGTTTTGTAATAGTTACGCCAATGTAGTATTTGTATATGTTCTTGTAATGCAACGCTAACAAATACAATCGCATGATGGCAGCATTGCGTAAGAATTGGGGATGGAGCAATTTAGGCCTGTCACGCAGTAGTTTTATCTTGAAATGTCTTATTGATTCGTGCATTTAGTAAAATTGAAATTATATCGCTATTATATTGTAAGTTAAAAAGACATTTTATCTTTTCGAACAGGGTATAGGTCTATGTGTTATATTTCTATCTACAATCTCCAAAAAGTACCATTTTGACTGTGACTTTAGGGAAGAAATACAAAATTCAAAAAAATATCGCAGCTGTCCAATGTTCAAGACTTCTTAAACTGAGGCCTAAATCTTTAGTCAATAAACAAATTTGATCAATTAATGTATATTCACCCAAACTCTATCGCGACATCTGCAAAATGCTTTTTTTTTCTCATTTAAGTTTCTCATTAGGTGTGGTTCAGCAACCACTAGAGAACAATTTCGCCTCGTTAATAATCTTGTTTAAATGTTAGTCGCAGTGCTCTTCAGATAACGCATTATTTTAGCGCGTTAATGCCTTTGAAATGGCGTTGGCTGACCTAAATGAGGAAGAGAATATAAGTTCTTGAATACTGACATAATGCTGAAAATAAAGCAACGAAGTTCAGTTGTGCGTGTACAATGAAAATTAAAGACTTATTATTCCTGATAGTTACATTAAATATGCGCATAGTTCCTTCGTATGTCAAACGTTCTTTTAAAAATGTATATTAGAATTCAAAGCGTCACCCAAGTGGCCACATTAAAGAGATTCTTGCATTTTTTTTCTTCCTGGAGTAGCCCAAGAAATTCATTACATCTTTGATTAAAGATTGTAAACGATGTCATGCACACATTCATCTTATTTGGTCTAAGAAAAACTTCGTAACGCCGTTGTCTATGACATGCAAGTCGGGCTTGGCTATCCTTTTTCGTTTTCGTTTTGTAATTACACTGCAAAGCGGGGCATGTGTTAAGATAGCACGCCGAAGTCTTAATTTGACAAAGGGCATAACGGGGCAAATACAGGCGGAGCCTTGCTGAAAAAAAACTCGACTCTTCAGTACATACTTTATTCACTGGGTGTGGTTTTAAGAGCCAACGCCGTTAGCAGGAAACGGAGCTGTATATCCTCCCTATACCTGGAAACCGTATATTTATAAAAGTAACACTTCTATCCAAGAAGCAAAATATATAGACAGACAGAAACATCCAAAGGAAAGAGGGAAGATCTATACACATAAGCGTAAAGTACTTTAGAGGCTGAAGAGGCCGGTTTTTCTTTCCGCGTACTCTGTCTGATGGGAAAAAGTTTTCGTTGAAGAATCAGTTGCTGAGGAAAAAAGGGATCGAAAATGCCGAAAACAGTGAGTAGTTCGCTTCATATATGCATTGTTTTTGCACTGTTTTCACCATCGTATGCCTGTTTTATATGTATATTGTAAACTCAACAAATCATAGTTATCGATAGGGAGTTTCTAGGCGAATTAACGTGAAGTCGAGATTTCATGAGGAGAGGAGAGGGGTGTCGTTATTATTGGCAAATATCTGTGTTCGTATGTAGCGGCTCGTTGAAATCAATTTCAGTAGCTATTCAGATTTCTATATAATATAAACTTGGCAGTAACACCAACGTAATTGTTCTTATCCTGTTTTATTTTGTTGCTTGAAAAACATGGTTTTATGTGACTGATAAACAGACTGAGTTAAATATTACTTTAGACTGATTTATACACAAAATTCATTATAACAAAGCCGCCATCCACTTAGGGGGGTATAAAAACCGTTAGTCTGCGCTGACCCGCGTGCCACAAAGAGTATTGCTATCTGAAAGCTGATTGGCTGTTGGCCTTGATTCTCTCTAGTTGAATGGTCGTGTATCGGCTTTGACAGTTACTCAAACCTGCATTCCGGCACGGGCGCTTAGACTAAAATGGTGCTTATAAGGTTTCCGGTGTTTTTCCGCCCCATTTCTTAAAGATTTTAAAAGTCAGCAACAAGAATGCATAAATATCAGCAGGCAAAAGTACTCGAGAGACCGTGTTCTGAACAACACGTCCGTGACCTTATATTGCATATCATGAATAATTTAATTGAAGTTACGTACCACCGTACAATACACGTATAGAAATATTTGAGTATGATGCTTTTGAAATTTACTTTTTACAAAAACCAAGTTAGCATTTTTCTATAACCACTTGGGCAAAACATTGAGCCATTAAAGCATTTATATTTATTTTGTTATTGTGCATTTATTTATTTATCATTTCGTTTATGGAAAATTTAAAACAGCAACTGAGTCATATTATGACATATAGTGGTTGTTACTTATTTACAGCTTGAAGGTATTGTGTGTACCACAAACAGCGAGTTTAATGAGGTAGTGGTGATTCAGAAAAAACAGTATGAAAAAGTGATGCACATGGTAGAAACCTCCAGAATCCCAAGGTATATGAGACACCATGTAAGTCTTTTTAAATTATAGAACATATTTATATATTTATCAATCTTAAGAGGAGATGGTTATAAAGTAGTATTATTCTTGAGTAGGGCTGTTTTCCTTTAACTAGTTCTTGGAGCAGGCTGATTCTGTTTTGACTCTTTTTGGCACTGATTTGCCTTCCCAAGGAATTGCAGATGATGACTCAAGACCTCTGGGCCTACGTCAGTTCCCAGTTGGCTCTTTGCTGACTCCCAGTGATTTTACGTGGCCTTTCAGAGCCATATTTGGCATTTTATAAAGCAAGCTTGGCTGTCTGCTCCCACAGGCCTGCCTTTATCACCACGCTTGAAACTTTCAGGCCGAACTTTCCCATGCAGATGAAACTCACTGCTTCTGACACAAAAATGAAGAACAAGCATATATATTTTTCAAGTTCGGGGAAATACATATGTCTGTTGTTTATTATGAAGGTTTGCTATGTATAAAAATGTTAAACAGATAAAAAAGTTTTTTTAGGCCAAAAATAGGAAGAAATTCCTAATTAGTCATTTAAAAAGTAGCAATTGACTTTACAGATTTTAATATTGGATGTCACATTACAGTCAACATTGGCATAATACAATAGACCATGCATAAACAGAAGAAAACTTCTCTTATATTTCTTGATTGAAAATGTATGTGGAAAATTGAATGAAAATACCTTTTCTAAAATTAAGTGATGCGGAAATCAAATTGGTATGTAAGCAGGGGATTATATTTCTCTAGAAGCACACACAGCAAAGTGGAGATTAATGCTTTGTAATAACCTAAACTGCAGGTGGTAGCCAGTGTAAAAGTTAAATCATGTGAACTATCCCAGTTATCAAATGGAGGGTGACTTCTTGGTTCCAGAAGCTGAATTGTACAATTATTTGTTGTCAATGTGTTTGTGCCCATGTGTGTTTGTGTAAGTCCATCTGTTTGGATTTAGAATGAACTCTGGCTGGAGAATGAAGGTTCTTTTCTTCATAATGAATATCTTTGTATTATTTCTTGCGAAGCATTTTGTGACATTTGTTCTGGAAAGGTGCTATATGAATAAAATACTTTTGCCCAAATTTGCAGTTAATACCAGACAAATTGGCCTACACTCCAGATTACTGTAAATGGTATTTGTATACATGGGTATAGAACTGGTCCTTTTCCATTTTTTTGGGGGGGTGGGGGTTGTTTATGGCTCCTATGTATGGTTAGTATTTGTGATATTAATTAGTGGTATACAATATATCACCACATTATGTTTGTTTAGATATATAGGTTCAGGTGGCAATATTTGAGTTTTTGTCATTTTAGCTTCCTTATTCAAAATCCATGGTTGTTCCTAATATGAATTCATAAGTTAATACATAATTTTGCTTTTGGTATTGTTTTTTTATATAAAAATCTACTTTTTAAAAAGACAGAGTTTCTTTATATGAAATTAAATTTACTGCAGCATTAAATCTGTTGAAACAGCAAAATCCATTGATTGGGCACTGGCAGTATCCACATTGACTGGTGGTGGGTTTTTACCTGTTTAAACTTGTTATATTAAGTATCATGCTTAACAGAAACTGAAATTTCTTTTGGCAATGGTTATTTTTAAGAATCAGTAAGATGTGTATTTAAAAGCATGTACAAGATGTATAAAACTCAAAAATTGTGCTTCACTGTTTACGGGGCTAAAAGGTATGTAAGTCATATTTTGAAGTATGCATGTATTTTACAAGACCTTAAAATATTATTTATAATTTGATAAATAAATTCTGGCTTTTCATGAATGGTATACAGGCAGTATAGAATTCTACCAGTAGAGGTCTATGTATCTTTTATTGACAGAAATAAATATCACAAAGTACAAATGCTATGCAAGGAAGTTTTATCAGTTTTTTTTATACATAAAATATATATCCAGCATTGTCCCTCAAATTGAAATGAGTATTGAAAAGCTGCTTGACCAGTTGTGCTATGCAGCTTCAAAAGATTAACATCATAAGATTAAATTTAAATGCCAGTTCAAGTTGTCTTACATTTCATTAGAAAATTCTGTCTTAAAGTTTTTAAAGAAACATAAGTCAGACTAGCCATCTGTGTCTCTAGTTTGGATGAAGCTGTAAATTATTCTTAAGAATAAGGTTTCATTTTGATTGTTGGAATTGCAAAGGGTGCCCAATGATGGTAAACACAAGCGAGGGCATTTTTCAGAGCCTTTGGATGCTTTTTGTTTCAGTGTTGAGCTAAGAATAGCCTGTGGAAAACACCCTGGTTATAATGGGACCCACCCTTAATAGGCTGAACTGCTCATTCTTAGTTCCTTTTTCTTTTTGAAATGTATTATTCTTTGCCAGGAAAGTAACTTGTGGACAACCCTTGACAGACAGCTTCGTCGCTTTGGAAGCTTAAAGAATTGGTGTGTCAGCAGCATGGTTTATTTCTCAGTTCGTCTGCTTTAGTAAGATAGCATAGACCATATTATAATTGTGCTGTGACATTAATGAAGCACACATATCACATGTGGAGAGAACATAAAGTCTTTTCATGCGCTCCCATCTGCCAGAATTCAGATATAAAGGAAGAATATTTCACAATTACAAATAATAAAAAATAAAAATTAAGTCAACTTGGTTTGCATCATAGGTTGCATGGTGAATAGCAATGAACCGCACACCCCCCAGGCTTGTGATCAATGTATGTGTGAATTTTGCATATTCTCCCAGTGTTTTGTGGGTTTCTTCCAGATACTTTTGTTTCCTCCCACAATCCAAAACACGTGGTTAGGTGAATTGTTGTCTCTAAATTGTAGCATTTATATGTTAATGTGTGTTCTCCAATGGACAGCATTCTGTGCAAGATGTCTTCTGCCTGTGTCTTGACGAAATAGCTAACCGCATAATGATACTGTGTGACTGGTTATTTCAAGGATTCCTGAAAATATCAAAGGTGAATGTCATATGCACATAGAATTTACAAGAAAGGAGCAACTATTTTTAGATCTTGATCATAGTCTTGAATATAAATTTCTCTTTTTTAATTCAAATTGATGGTTTTAGTTAACCTGGTTTTGGTAATGTATCATGATACTGAAAATTGTCTGATTCTATAATTTTGCATATTTCTATATTCAAGAAGTTACGTCACGTAGTGGACATGCCAAACCTGATCCGTGGGGAGAGCGACAGTCATGCGCATTTCATGCGTCTCTTGCATGCACAAGCTGCATAGATGGAAGTTGAAAAACACTGTTGCTCACTTCCCACCTCTAGTTGATAAGCAGGGTGGCAGAAGTGAGATACGTCGTTATTTTGGATTTAAACTGAATGAACATGGTGAACCTGCAGAGCTGACAGCTCCTGTATGCAAATGCTGATAACTGGGGGCAACACGTATAACCTGGTGAAGCATCGTTCTCTCACAAATCCTGTTTTATAAAACGAGTTTAATGATCATCAAGTCTACCTGATAACAGATACTAGACACATGAAGGTGCAATTTAGCAGTTATTATTTTGTGTTTTTTTTTTTTTAAATCATGTGTAGCCTACATGTGATTTCATTCATATCCCTTTCTTCAATGGCAAAAAACAGGCTGGACCAATTCACAAACAGAACAAGCACTTTATATTTTAAAGGTTTATTTTATATAAACCTAACCTGAGTGTATTATTGATGTGGTTTTGTAACAGCTGAGACCAAATTATCATCAGAGTCTATGAATGGAATGGAGTTTACAGTACAGTGGAGTTTATAAATTTAGCTGAATGGAGGGTGGTTCTCCACAATTTAATTTGCTAATTGTGTACCCCCACCCCCCAGTCTGCTCATTTTATCCCTGAATAGCATTGCTTTTGACAATACTGTACACAGAGGCATAATGTCTGCAAGGTATGAAACATTAGGCACCGCTCAAGCCTATTTTACAGTATTAATTTGGTATTGGTATTGAAATTGAAGGCTGGTATTTGTATCTGTATGTGGAAAATGTGGTTATTCAACTCTAGATTGTGTAGAATGTCCAAAATAATGTGTAAAGATACTTTAATTGACTGAGATGGGTCGGCACCCCATCCTGGATACTTGCTTCCGTTGTTTCTGGGATTGGCTCCAGATCCCCATGAACCTGCATAGGACAAGCAGGTATGGATAATGAATTGACAAATATGTTATCAACCAATTATTATTTACAATTTTTAACCCAAGAGTAAAACCTTAAAAGAAAAGCCACGGAGATTTATGTACACTTGCTTAAAGTGTTTTATTAAAATGGTGATTTTAGTAGTGCAGTGAAAAAATTATGCTGCCTACTTGAAAATGACCTTGGACTTTTCAAACTTTTTTTTCCCAGAGAACAGTCTCGTGTGATGTGCTCTGGCTGGGAAGGTCAAGCTACCGAACTCTGTAACAGAGTCTCCACCCTGCTTGCCTCCCACGTCCTTTTCTCACTCTCTTAGAGTTTTGCTCGCTTTGGCTCACAGGAAGTGACAGTGCAATAAGTGGGTTGGATGGCGAGGGCAGGTTGCTGACAGAGAGGGGAAAAAACGCAGCCCTGATCAGTCACACAGCTGTTAAATAATGCATGGCATTGTGATCCTACTGACATGTAGGCCTCTGTCCCTTATGTTAGGCCTCTTCACGTCCTAATTGTTCCATTTAAAATAGAACATTAGGAAACTGACATGAATCTGAATACAAACAGCATTTGTGTAACTTGTGAACTGTGTGATTTTATTGCAGTCTTATTGCAGATTATATTTTAGGTAATGCATTTATTGGTATTAGGAAAGTAAACATAATGCAATTATACTTATATGTCATATAATCATGTTTAATTCTTGTATGCATATATTAATAGTAGCCTTTTACTGGAGTTCAATGAAACTGTTGAACTTAAGGTTGATTGTGAATTTATTTGCTCAGCAGACCAAATGCAAGTCAAAGACTGGAAGCCATTTTAGGCCTGGAGACCTAGATACTGGAGGATGTGGTAACTTCCTGTAGTGGGGTTTCACAATTCGTGTTCTGAAACAGAAAGGGCTACAGAATCAGATGTTTAAAAATAATGTAAAACTAACTTGCCTCCAATTCTATATATGCTATATATATATTAATTAGAAATTGGGTTAAAGGAGTTTGTAGCTATATAGAATAATTAATCCAGTTTTATTTAGATGTAGATTTTGTAAATGTAACAATGCCACATTGTTAGTAAAAGCGGGATATTTCTGCAACTACATGGTACACAGTGGGTCATATTTTAGCCCAGTGGACTACACCAAGCTAGTTTTCTGAGCTGCTATTGGATTATATGAAAGAAAAGCCCATTTAGTTTGGCTGGAGCAGAGGGTTTTAATTAAGTGTAATCCTTGTAAAAATTGCAAGCACTTTCATATGACTCTGTGGAAAGCAGGTATAGGAAAAAGAACTTTATGAAACAGGCCAGAACTGTGTTGAATTCATAACAAATGTCTGTGAGTATTATTTACCCTTGTTTTATAGTTACATTTTAGGGAAAAAAACAGGTACTGCCAAATGATACAATGGAATTTAAATCTTTTGCTTACTGTTTTCTTGGGTTTACTGCAGGCGTAGAGGTATCTTAGTCTCTTATGGGATATTTTTCTTTCATTCCATATGGCAGTTCTGCATAGACTATTTTAAACATAGTTATTGTAATGCTAAAGCATGGAAGAGACTATTTTTTATGATGCATATTGATACCTTGTGTGATAAAATTTATAATGATGTTCATATAATCAAATACAGTTTATGCATATCTGTCAAATACATCTTGTTTGTAGTTCAATATTCATTGGAGATGTGATTAAAATACATGCACAGAAATACAAACTTCACCTTGAACACCATTATTTAATATAAATCTATGTGTGGAATTTAAATAACTTATTTTTCTTGTTAATTTAATGGAAGACTGTGGGCAGGTCTGTACTGGGCTTATTTTCTAGACTCTGGTGACTCATTGTTATGTACTTTTAACTTTTTTATTCACATAGGAAATAGTAAAATGAGTGATCTTGTGATATGATTTAAAATAAAAAATGTATTTTATGAAAGAACATTGGTTTGACTCTTGAAATTGATAACCATAGATATGTTGGCTCATTTGGCTTGCAGACATAGTTCTACAGTAGGTTACATTCTCAATTTGTATGAGGTGGATTTTGGGAAATATTATTTCATGCTTGGGCTATCAGCGGTAAAGACTGATAGCCCAACACAGAGATTCCAGTTGGTCTGTACCAGGCACAAAATGGTACCCTCCCACCACAAAAAGCATAAACCTTCTTATCATAAAAGTCGAACAATAAATACGTAAATGTATTATACAACTACTAATGTTCTGTTTAAGGCTTAAAAACGTTTAACTCATTTTAATAATATATTATCAGTTGAGCAAATTATATCAAATGAAGCTTTAAAAATTGTAATTAGGGAATCTTTTGGTAACTAAGTCATCTTAAACTTTCATAGTAAGTGGGTGTGTTCAATGGCAGCCAACATTAGCTGGCCCTCATTCTGCTGGGAAAGACCTAATCTTAACTAGCATTTATCAGCTTGCTGTTGGATTGGTGTCTTTTACAGACGTGTCAGACATCTGTTGTGTGCCAGCTGTCTGGGATGCACAATTTTTCTAGCTGGCACTCACTTATGAGGGAACAAAGCAGTGGATACCACTGACAGATAAATGTGATGCGGAACTGGAATCTGGGTGAACAATCCAGGGAAAATGTTTTGGATGCTTACAGTTTAATCTGTAATAACATTTATAAAATAATCCAGTTAAACAGTGATGTTTGAGATGTCATTCATATAATATAATATAAATATATTGTTTTTTCATCGTCAGTCATTGTTATGGTAATGTTACTTGAAGCTTAATCTATAATGTATTATAGATACATTCATAATGCATTATAATAATCAGTATAAGAATTAATGAAGCATTACAGCATTATAGTGTTTATTATAATAGTGTTTAATTAAGAAGCTGTAGAGTTTGTCTCACTGTGTTATTATATATATATAACAATTAAAATGATTTTTAACGATTTAAAAAATGTCTTGTGAGCCCACCAACAAGCACACAGAACTAACTCTGTCAGAATCAACGTTATGACGCCTGACGTGCACCTCCTCACCTTCCCTACACGTTGCGATGACGCAGACCACAAGAACTGTGACTAGTTCACTTGGTAGCTTTTGTGCTTTTAATAGGAACGAAGAATTCATACACCAAGGTGTACTTATATTGGTGATTGGACCAGAATCATTAGATATATCTAACATTAAATAACTAAACTTATTAATGTTAGGTATAAATAATGCTTCAGTTTAATTTTCTCGCTTCTTCATAATTTGCGCTAAAGTTTGTTGATGTGGTCTTTCTCTGCTAGCATTAGCAAACTCCTTGTACTCTGGACAATGGCGCATTATTTGATCAAGTTGCTTTTGTTAAGTGGACTACTGCCCCTTCCTCCTTTTGACACTTTAGCAGAACACTTACAGTCTGAATATGCAGTGACTTTGAGTTTTAACGTAATGTTACAATTAAATGGTATTGGTCTTTGATATTTTTATGAGTATGAGTATATGAGCGCAGCATCGGCCCAATACCCAGTGCTGGTATCGGTATTGGTGCATTCCTGTTATAATACTTAACAAGCTCCAATGAAACTCTCATCTATAAAGCACTATTGATACCGTCATAATGCAGTTTATTGGTTGGTATAAGAATTAAGAATGCTTTATTCTGCATTGTGAAGGTATCTACCATGCATTATAGATGAGAAGTTAATAATCCAATCATAATTTATGATAAATCTGGCAAAAATGTGTTACGCCTTTTCATAAATGCCTTTTTATGCGCAAGCATGATTATAGTGTTTTATGAATGCATTATAATGTGCTATGAATATGTATATATTTTCTTATAAACATGGCATTCATAGAAAGTGCTACTATTGGTGCAAACTCAAAATACTTTATTCTGTTTTTGATTTGTCAATAGATCAGTGTGCGAGTTACTACAATGGATGCAGAGCTGGAGTTTGCTATCCAGCCTAACACCACAGGCAAACAGCTTTTTGACCAGGTAAGCACGCCATTGTTTTATTTAATTGCAAATATTCTCATCACCACTCAATATACCATTTCAAAAATTACTAATTTCTGAATCTACATAAAATGCCTGACAGTATATTTTTTCCATTACAATATAGAGAAGTAGAGAAACTTTTAGACAGCAGCCAATTTTATAGTATATTATAACTGTCAAACAGAAACCTTGAGTGACTGAATGGGTGATGTTTCTTGATTCCCTGTTTTGCCCTGTGACAGTGATATACTTTCCTCTGTGTTCAACATGTAAAATTTTATAGCCAAGGATTTTTAGTGATAATTGGTGTACTTTCCAGTAGCTTGAATGATGCAACCGTTATGGGCAACTATTAATTCCGCTGTTTTTTTTCCTTTAGAAACTACTTTAGTTTACATTTCCCATAATTTCCCTACTTCCTACTTTAGTTTACATTTCCCATAATTTTACAGGAATTAATTTCTAGGAATTTCTTAATTGTGAAATTAGATGGACTTGCCCTCAGTTGAAAAAAAGTGGCTGCAATTATAACCACAAAATATAATTTAATCATAACTATTAATAATCATACTATATTAATAATTTGGTAATCTACCAATTATTCGATTATTAATAAAGTAATCTTATAAATTAGGGCTGCAAAAAGTAATTACTTTGATAATCAATTAATCATGAGATCAGGTGATCAACTAATTGATTAGTTAGGCCAAAACAAACTTTGAAAAAAAACGTCAATTATTTTGATTTAGTGTAAAGCAGAAAGTGCAAGTATCATCTACGGGCGTGCCCAAATCCATTTCACTGTTTTGATGCTTAAAAAAACAGACTTTGCGCCAGCACAAAATGCAAAAAGGTGGTCCTAACTCTTTTAATTATTCAGAGGCATGTTTTGGGCATAACATAAGAACTATACAAACGAGAGGAGGCCATTCGGCCCATCAAGCTCGCTTGGGGAGAACTTAATAGCTCAGAGT
>JABFEB020000038.1:1564022-1574154 GCA_019775895.2 Stomatorhinus ivindoensis | reverse complement strand
TAATGCTGAAGTAACTATTTGGTTGAACAGCATCCAAACCTGTTAGAATCTTATATACCTGGATCATGTCCCCCCTCTGTCTCCTTTGCTTGAGGCTGAACAGATTTAGCTCAACTAACCTTTCCTCGTATGACATTCCTCTAAGACCGTCCAATGCAATGAACCAATCGAAATGGCACGTCACCTAACCTTTAAAGAGCAACGGTGCGTGATCTACAGTTAATTTCTATTGCAGTGTTGCATCTGCCTTGCAAGCCAGATCGCTTCTTGCTCAAGGAAATGGATGTGCTAGTGCGTGAGTTATAAAGGCATAAGCAAGTAACATCTACTGGGGCACCAGCCCGTAGGTAGTAGAGTCCTCGTTTTTGGCTTTGTTATATCACCTGCTCTCTGCCGGAAGCAGTATATTGATGTCAGAAGACGGGGAAAACAGAAGTTCGCTGCTGAAAAACCACAGCTGCTGGACACAATGACTTAATTATACTTGCATGTGGTTTTTTTTTATGTTGGGCCTGCAGTTTGCAAAATATAAATAAAAGTACAATGTTTGTTCAAACAAAACATATAAAAGGCAACACGGCTATTATTTTTGTACATCTCACAATTTAGATTCCTTACCAGGCTATAGGTGATTCAGCTCCTCTGCTATCAGATGCACTGTGTGTAGTGTTTGTAGCGAGAAGGTAATTAACATTCAACATTGCTAATTCTGGCCGAATTACAAAAAGAGGTGCCACCCACCCCATATAATCCAGGTCGCAGCATTCCAGTAAGATCCTGTATTATAGGGGACAGGTGGCAGCCATAATTGTACTAATTGTGCATAAATTGTACTAAATCAAGAGCTGCTTGGCAGCCAAAAAAACTGGCTCTTACCGCTGAGCTAAGCCAAATGATCAGGCTCGCTAAAGAGAGCTGGAATTCCTACCACTACCACACAAATTGATGCCCACCAAAAACATGCGATGGGTACTTAAGACATACAAATTGTTGGAATGTTACTTCCAAGGGTTTTGATCCCAATGGCCGTCCATGATATACAGCCTACATATACATGTCCTGTATGTACTCAAGCAAATTCAGTGGAGCAACATTGGTGAGGTAGGGATCGAGGCTGACGACACTGCAGACAAGTGAAACGTGGGGCTCGCTGAATAGATTGAAGAGCGATGCCTACAGCGGACTGATGGGACGGTAATTGATCCAATCATGGATGTATGGTTTAACGGGACAGCAGTAAAATGCAACAATTGGACCTGGTGATATTTTTCATGGTTGTCCGGCAGGGTACAGTCAGTGCCTATTGTAGTTGGCTGAGAGAAAATTTGGTCATCATGTATGAATGGAGAGCCGTTAAAATTGAGCATGGAGTTGCAATAAAGAACACCGCACAACGCAGAGAATCTCTGTTTAAAGTCATAAAGTAGTATGGAAACAATGATCCGCTGTCTCCGCTATATTAATCTTTCTATCAAATGTAATTTATATCATGGTATATGGTATTCTGATGGTATTTTCAAAAGTAATATAATTTCAGCATTTTTAAATTTTGACAATAAAATTCTGTATATCATAGTATTGGCCATGCTTCGTCACAACTTTAAAACTGTTCATAAAAGTTTAACCATGTCACTACACTGTGTTTCTTGCAAGACATCTGCCTTCTATTGATCTGGTGGAATACCATTGCTGTACACATGCTCCAAACGCGACAGTTTGCGTCCATGGACAAAAGTAGTATGTAAACAAGAGTCTGTGTACATGACCATCACGTGGAATGCGAAGCATGAACTAGACTTAACATCTAACATCAATGTTGAGAACACACAAAGTATACAGTTTAACTATAACCTGCAGTGAAAGCAACCTGGTTCAGGAACAGTAAACGGTAAAATACTGGGGATTAAGAGAAAAAAGCAAAATCAAAATACAGTGATTCCCCCGCCGATCGCAGAAGATGCGTTCCAGACCCGTCAGTAATGGGTAAAAATCTACAAAATAGAAAGACCATATAAATAAACATTTTTTTATAGTTTAAGCATTAAAATCCCCCTCCCACACGCTTTAAACACATGTAAACTTATTAAAACAACACATATATGTATGATGGGGCTATGGATATGAGTAACATAATAATAATCCATCCATCCATTATCTATACCGCTTTATTCATCTGGGTTGCGGGGAAGCTGGAGCCAATCCCAGCATCATTGGGCGAGAGGCGGGCTGTGTGTGTGTGTGTGTGTGTATATATAGCGCATATCCAGGAGTTTTACCTCTTCCTGAATGGCGCTGTCGCTTAGACTCACTACTATCAGAAAGCTTAGAACATGCAGGAAGCTTGGGAGCCATTGCAGGGCTTAAAACAAAAGAAAACAACCAGATCACAAGCAAGGTACGCGATACGCAGAGAACTGTGGCGCACCATGGAAAAACTGCGATATAAGCAGAGGATCACTGTATATGCAGTATAGCTCCAATAAAGTTCATGGTTCATGAATAAAGGCTAATTCATACTTCACTTTTCGGTGTGTGCTTTCAGTTACAGACAAATTTGGAATTTTACAAATTTCGTCATCAGGGGTTGGCTGCAGAAAACTGTGGTTGGTACATGTGTAGCCTAGATTGTTAGATTGTTACAGAAATCCTACACATCCATGCACATTGAACACACATGCGCAAGATAATTGATTAGGTATTTCCAATAGGTGACAGCGTGGACTTTCCCAGATCAGCAGTCAACAACAAAGGAGTACAGGGAGAATTGTTGTTGTAGTAGTAGCAGTTATGGTGAACAGCTGTATGAAGAGGGTCAATGGTATAGTCATATCTAATTTTTCATTCTGCCAAGCATTATCCCGAGGTATATGGTATTTTAAAAAGCACCTCAATTGTGGCATTTTGGAATCTTGTCCATAATGTTTGCCCAGCGGAAGGGGGATTTTAGGTCCTGGCTAGTTTTGTTGTAAGTGTTTCAAAACACTGTAGTTTGTCTTATTACTTATTTTAGTAGGGCTGAATGATGCAAGAAAAAAATTCACATTATATATATGATATATATTCATATTTATTTTTGCAATACATTTTTCTGTATTGAGAAAACAAAAAAGGATTTGAAAATTTACTCCAAATTAAATGGAGGCGAATGCAATTTTAATCTGACACACTTTTGGTCAAATGCGGCAAAGTTCTCCTCATGTTCCGCTAGCCGGCTGTTTTGTGTGTGCACTGAAAAAAAAGAAACCCAGTGTTTCAATGCAGCCCCAACTCTGTAAACGGAAAAGCAACAAAGTGGTTCAGAACAAGCCAGCCTTAAGTGTTCCAGTCAATCAGCAACAGGGGGCATTCATGTTAATGCATAGGACAGGGCGAGGGGAGATAGTTAGAGGGTGGACTGGGGAAGCAGAAAGGAGAATGAAGGGAGACCCGGGAAGGTGCATGCAGATGTTTTGAAGCTATAGAGATGGTTGAGGATCAGCCAAAGAGGAGATCTGAGGAGTACTAATTAAAAAAGTTCTTAGATCAGGCAAGGGCAAAGGAAAAGATCACCAGACAGATAGGTGGGTACTGCAGCTGTGTTCTTGGCAAACATGGATGAAATGTGCTGAAAAATCTAAATAAACTTTTCAATTGTTTACTTTTTTATTTTGTAGAATATAGTGCTGCCTGACGACATTTCAAAATCGACTATAATTACACTACAGCAGAGTAATTGAGAAGGCAGATTTTAATCAATTCTTTAAAAAAAAAGTTTATTTGAGTAATCGTGAGAGTTCTACATGCAAACTCCACACAACCAAAACAGTGGTGTATGGCAACAACCTCTTTTTTTGCTGTTGGACTCACTCACAGTGTGATCCGTTTGTGAGAAATTTAAAGAAATGAGTGAAATGAGCAAAAACTGCTTACCAAAATACATTCGTTTTCTACTGTATGAAAATATGTTGGACTTCATAGAGACAATATTGAGCAAAAGCAAGTGACTTGTCAGCACTGTTTTGTGTTGGTTGCATAACTTGTAGCAACA
The DNA here is from genome assembly GCA_019775895.2 of Stomatorhinus ivindoensis. Taxonomy (NCBI): domain Eukaryota; kingdom Metazoa; phylum Chordata; class Actinopteri; order Osteoglossiformes; family Mormyridae; genus Stomatorhinus; species Stomatorhinus ivindoensis. The sequence goes on along the minus strand of JABFEB020000038.1, from coordinate 1,570,127 downwards.
CCACCAACTTATTTGACACACTCTGTCGGTATATAATGAGTTCTATTTGGCTACGGCTTATTTTGGGTATTCTTGTATTTAGATTTTTTTTTTTTGGCTTTTTTGTTTACTAAATATTTATCGTGAAAATTTCAACTATTGCTGGGTGAAAATGGGAATTCCACATGTGTAGAGTTAAGACTGAGACTGGTTCCACATGTGTGAGCCAATAATGCTAACTACTGTGCCCACTGCTGACCAATTTAATCATTTTTTTTTCTAATTGAGTGATCAAATGTAAGCTTGTGATTGGTCTAATCATAACATAACACCAGTGGGTAGTACTGTTCCTTCACTCTTCCCAGGTTGTGGGTGCAATTTAAGTCTCTGTCTCTGTGGCTGCAGTTTGATGTTCTGTGAGGATTACAACACGGTTGTTTCAGCTCCATTGCAGGAGTTTGTACTATTACAATTAGTCAATTTGTAGTATTAGTTGACTCAAGCCCTGGTGTCACTTATGTCTCCATAAAAAGTCACTAGATTTGTCACTAGGCCCTTTTTTGAAATTACATTTCTAGGTGAATTGAAAAGTTGCTCATCTTGCAAACTGGTAACACTGCACATTAGTCAGCACACACAATTACTGCATGTCCTGTCAGAGAATGGAATGTGAGAATATGACCTAATACTTTGTAGAAATGGTTTCAGCTAGAATTTGTGTTTCTAGGTCAGATTATATCACAATTGTCTGTCTTGCAAATGATATTCATGGTGTTAATTAAATATAGTATTATTTATGGCCTTAAGATGGATTAATTTAAGATTTCGACCTGTTGAACAATTTGCTGTAAAGATCTGCATTTATTGTAATGTTAGGCATAAATTTAACCATTATTATTATTATTATTATTATTATTATTTTACCAAGAGAATATATATTAGACTGTCATTTGGGCAGTTATACTAGCATGTCATTCTTATGGGTAAAAAATAATCCATAGCTCAACATTTCGGTTTACTCAACATTTTATTAAGGTCATTTTGCTAATCCTCTTTATATTACCACTTTATCATCTTGGCAAAACTTCTGACCAAATATACTGGCCAAAAGTTGCACACTGAATTATTAAAAATAAATCTTCAGATCTTCCATTCGTCCATTGATTCATTTTGTGGTGCTTCTCTGGGGCCTGGTAATGGCGGAAGCAGTGTAAGCCTGGTCTTTAGATATGAAAATTATATTCATGTTGAAAAGCTAACTTTAAATCGTCAAATAAAAAAAAAGACTATGTGACATTTACAGTTATGCAACTTTCTGTTTATATGGGGATTAATGAAATATATTGCGGCAGGCTAGAGCCTGAGGAGAAAAGGCTGCAGACTAATGCCCCATCTGGCAATGAGAGCAACAAAAGTTGATCTGTTATGGCGTGATGGTCTGTTTAGGATAGTCATCCCCCAGTATTTCTGTATAGATGGTCTGTTTAGGATAGTCATCCCCCAGTATTTCTATTCAGATGGTCTGTTTAGGATAGTCATCCCCCAGTATTTCTATTCAGATGGTCTGTTTAGGATAGTCATCCCCCAGTATTTCTATTCAGATGGTCTGTTTAGGATGGTCATACCCCAGTATTTCTATTCAGGTGGTCTGTTTAGGATGGTCATCCCCCAGTATTTCTATTCAGATGGTCTGTTTAGGATGGTCATACCCCAGTATTTTTATTCAGATGGCCTGTTTAGGGTGGTCATACCCCAGTATTTCTATTCAGATGGTCTGTTTAGGATGGTCATACCCCAGTATTTCTATTCAGATGGTCTGTTTAGGATGGACATCCCCAAGTATTTCTATTCAGATGGTCTGTTTAGGATGGTCATACCCCAGTATTTCTGTATAGATGGTCTGTTTAGGATGGTCATCCCCCAGTATTTCTATTCAGATGGTCTGTTTAGGATGGTCATACCCCAGTATTTCTGGTGGTGCTCCTCACGTTGGTCCTCCTTGCATCTCCATGTATCTTCATGCAGAAAGCTGACATGCACCCCTTAGCTTCCCTTTTCCTTGTTCTGCTTCTTTACCACACAGGCTTTAAGCCAACTGTGTCACATTAGTACTTCTTAAGGCCAATGGTGAGGAAGCCAAGGTTACCACCAACCTGCATAGTGCTCATTGCTGATTGCCCCCTGCTGGTGCATGGTAGATTATCAACAGGCCACAATTTGTTTAATCAGGCTAAAATCATATTCCCCTACTCTCACTCTATTTGTTTTAGATAATAGGCAACTAAACAAAATACACAACTTGTGGCCTATTTTAGTTTTTAATTGCATTTATAGATTTTCATAAAAAAATCTATATTGTGCAGACCTGAAAAATGTTCCTACAAGCTAAAGAGTAACAGGCTTTACACATTGTGGGGACATTTCGTCCCTACAATGTGGTAAATACAAACCCACAAACAAAGACACATACACACAAATTCTTTTATAACCTTGAATTTTTTTTCTGCCAACCATTTAGTGTCCTCTGACTTTGAATGTAATGAGAGCTTTTCTGCTAATTGTTTTACTGGGGGGTTGTGTTTTATCCATATCACAATACAGACTGAACATTTATAAAATTTATAAATATCACATGCCAAGTGATGCAAGTATTTGCCTCCTGACTGATTTTTGGCTTATATAAGTCATATACTGTATGCCTTAAAATGTGTATTCCTGCTTTGTGTAGCTCAGATAAGGAGGAAATTCATGGACTAAATTTGTGAGTTTGGGACATTCGTTTGTCTTCACAGCTGTGATTGTCCTGCAAGGAAGAAAAAAAAATCTCAGACAGAAACACCTGGTATTATCAAAAAAGTACAACAAACATAGACACACATACTGATATTTGCAGTATCAGTGTGCAGGTGCCATTGATTATCAAAATTTGCCAAAAAAAAAAAAGTACAGATCCTCTACTTATGAACGTTCAAGTTAGAAACTTTCAGACATACGAACAAAGAGGTCTGTAAGTCCAAATTGTGTTTATTGGGCTCCCGTTTCCTGTCCACAACATCAGTTTTTTTTCTGTGCCGATTCCACTTAGTATGACTTCTGCCCACTATTCCCGCCACACAGAACTGTAGCGTGCATACTCCCAGCATCCTAGTTTGTTGTACTTGCGTATACCCTTAAATATGTTGAATAACGACTTACGAACATTTCAGATTACAAACGGCTGTTCGGAATGTATCCCATTCGTAAGTAGAGGAGTATCTGTATTGTGATGTGCTGCTGGAATTAATGTTGTATATAATGTAGTTTAATGATGTTTGCTTTATTTAAAGATATTGTAATAATACATAAACATACATAGCCATATTACATATATATACTGTGAATCAAACACCAGCTGGTTCTCTGAAAAGCACCATTATATTTGTTTTTGAATACTGTGAGAGTAGTTGATTGCTGATGGTGTTTCACCAAGGTGTTTCTTTTTCTTTCTTTTTAATATCTAAAACTAATTCATCATTCTCAATAGAAAGTTAACTGGGGGGGTTTTCTTTGTTTTTTTGTCCTTAAGGTGGTGAAGACAATCGGACTTCGAGAAGTCTGGTTTTTTGGGCTGCAGTACCAGGACACAAAAGGCTTCTCCACCTGGCTGAAACTCAATAAAAAAGTGAGTGTACACACTAATAAAAGCTGCATATGTGTTGACAACATGCACAATATAGATGTCATTCTATAACCAGTGGTATACGGTCAATTAAACAATTGATTTTTTAAAAAGTAGAAAAAATTTTCACCCATGTGGTTCTTTGTTGCTATGATTCGATTCAAAGTGGTACTTGGTCCAGAAAGTTTGGGAGCCACTGAATTAGCCAATAATCCCAAAAGATAAACTAGCCCCCAAGACATATTTGGATCATGGTGGGATTTGCATAATGATACTGACAATGTTTTCAAGTGAATGCGCCGGAAGATAATAGCATTCCTCTGCATAATGTCTGTCATTTTAGGTCACTGCCCAAGATGTGCGGAAGGAGAGCCCCCTGCTGTTCAAGTTCCGGGCCAAGTTCTACCCTGAGGATGTGTCTGAGGAGCTGATCCAGGAGGCCACGCAGCGTCTGTTCTTTCTGCAGGTAAAGGAAGGGATCCTCAACGATGACATCTACTGTCCACCAGAGACTGCAGTGCTGCTGGCCTCCTATGCTGTCCAGGCTAAGTATGGGGACTACAATAAGGAAGTCCACACAACTGGATATCTGTCCAGTGACAAGATCCTTCCCCAGAGGTATGTGCTGTTTTGGTTCAGATTTTTACGAGAGAAGTTCACACATTGTGTCATAATGCATGCTGGCAGTTGTAGAAGCTTGAAAATAAGTAGTAAAATAAGTAGCGGAATTAATTGAATGTATCTCTGGTATTATCCAGCCTTCTGTGTTTCTTCAATGCAATTTTCTCACAAATATGAATTTGCAATTGCACTTATTAACCATTATATGTTTACCATTCTGCGTGTATGTGTGTGTGTGGTTTTGTTTACTTGTCCTTTTTCTGTCTATTAATATTATGGTTCACTGAATTCTTAGAGTCCTGGAGCAGCACAAGTTCAATAAGGAGCAGTGGGAGGAGAGGATCCAGGTGTGGCACGAGGAGCACAAAGGCATGCTCCGGTACTGCTTCCCTCACACCTCTCGCAGACACCTGTGCTTCTCACACCTGCACGTGTATTTGCCCTCATTCATAGCTGTCATGTATTTCTGCACGTGGGACCCAAGCATACACTGATTCACTGATTCTAAGCAGAGTTCAGTTTAAATTGTTAGCTATCTTCACTAGATGGCAGTGTTCTCAGCCCACTTCACCGAACTGCTTTTCCAGCAAAAATGTTTCATGTTTAGGTAAATTGGCTTCAGGAATAGGACATATTTTAAAAAAAAAATACATTTCTGAAAAGGAAATGTATATAATCTATCTAATTGCGCTTAAACCACCATGTAAATTATTATTTTAAAGTCTTGGAAATATGTATTCCTGTTACATAGAGAGGATTCCATGATGGAGTATCTGAAGATTGCTCAGGACCTTGAGATGTACGGCGTGAACTACTTCAATATCAAGAACAAGAAAGGATCTGAGCTGTTCCTGGGAGTAGACGCTTTAGGACTCAACATTTATAAGCAAGATGACAAGTAAGTGTCATACCCCAGTTTGCACTTTCTCCCCCATTTCCTTAATGCGCATGCACAAAAATATATATTTTTGGAATACAGAAAAATAAAATGGATGTATGACAAAATGGACTGTATTGTTGTGTTTTTTCCTTTCTTAACAGAATGACACCAACTATTGGATTTCCATGGAGTGAAATAAGAAATATTTCCTTCAATGACAAGAAATTTGTTATCAAACCAATTGACAAAAAAGCACCAGTAAGTTGTGTAATATTTAACCCCCTCCCTAAAAAAGAAAAAAAATGTGTCTTGTTTAATGAAGTATGTGCAACACAAAAGAAGGAACATTTATTAGCTTTTGTGGAGTTAAATGTAAAACAAGTCATCATTAATAATCAATTAATTAAAGCCATTTCATTTCTAGACAATATAATCAGTTTTGTGGTACTAATTTAACAAATGTTGAGCATGCAGCTAATATTTCTGGCTAAACATTCCGAAAACTTCGTTAGATGAATATCAAATCAGAATGAGTGCATAAAATGGTGTCTGTATTGTAGGACTTTGTCTTCTATGCCCCACGTTTGCGTATCAATAAGCGCATCCTGGCCCTTTGTATGGGGAACCATGAACTGTACATGCGACGGCGCAAACCGGACACCATTGAGGTGCAACAAATGAAGGCTCAAGCCCGGGAGGAAAAAAATCACAAGAAAATGGAAAGGTGAGGAACTGACCGTTTTCTTAGAGAAAATTAGCAAATGAGGCCGCTGTGACTGCAACGATATTTTGCTCTTTAAAGGTGGCTTGGAATTCTGACTGGCATTTTCCTGTTAATTAAGCTGAAGGACTATTTACCAAAATGTATAAATTAGTGTTAGACATTTAGGGAAAAATGGCTCTTTGCTTTAAAAAGGTTTCTGACCTCTCCCCTGCCAGTATTAGTATAATGTTCCTAATAAAGTGC
>JABFEB020000038.1:1540623-1563331 GCA_019775895.2 Stomatorhinus ivindoensis | reverse complement strand
TATATATTAGCCCATCTGTGGTTTACTACCACCTGAAAAATTTGTGTGTCACAATGTTTTTACATTGTTCAATTGTCCTGTGAGGGGTTTAAGCATCATTTTCATTGCACCATCATCCCTTGGTACAGTATATGGTAGTTTTTCATTACTTTATTGTGTTTTGAGAATTAGGCTAAAATGTCATAATCCCTTTCATTCGTGAGAGTACTGTACTGTATAATAATGTTAAATGTACTTTATACTTACTATATTGTTTTACTGTGCATAATTTATCAATTACCATATGTTAATACATGAAAAACACTATATATTGCGCTTGAGGATGGTTCGCTATTATCCACAGTTTCTGCTTTCCGCAGTAGGTCTTGGAATGTGTCTCTATGCGAGATTACTGTATTATATATAACATATAGTAAGCAGTGTAATAATAGAAGGATATTTTTGTGTAGTATTTCTCTGCTTATCAATTGCTTCTCTTACCTTTCAGGGCACTGTTGGAGAATGAGAAGAAAAAGCGGGAACTTGCAGAGAAGGAAAAGGAAAAAATTGAGAGAGAAAAGGAAGAGCTCATGGAGAAACTGAAGCAGATTGAGGAACAAACACGGAAAGCTCAGCAAGGTTAGCAGCACAGGCTATTGATAAAATTAATTCTTCTGACCTGTGATTTCTAGCTAGTGCTGACAGTCTCTGTTTCATATGTGTTCCTTTACATGAAAATTTAATATATGAAATTTCAGAGGTCAAAATGAAGCAACCACCTTTGTGGCCCTAGCTAGAACTGGAGAATCTACTTTTCTAAAAAAAGAACAGCAGTACCGTAATCCTAGTTCCACTTCTATTTACCATATATACATGGTGGCTATTAATAAGTCTTAAAAAGTCTTCAAGAGTAAAATTCAAGTGTAACCAATTTACGGCCTTAAAAAGTCTTCAGTTTCAGTTGAGTAAGTCTTCATTTTTGAGTTCTTACTCATATTTTAGTCTGATGTCAAAAATATTTCATTTAAATATTTTGACTCTGAAGGGGTTTGCTACGAAGTTGGTTTAGCTTTCTTATCTGGATTACTTGGGGTTTAACACTGAATTTTCAATAGTTCACATGTTGCCAGGGTAATTTAGCCTTCAAACTATCCTATCACAGCACTAGTTTACTTCTAAGCAGGGTACATCACCATTGTAACTCATGCTACATGCCTAACACTGCTCTGGAGTAGGTGATGTTTCACGGTCATGGATGGGAAACAGTGCTTGAACCAGTGAAAGAGAAGAAATCAGTACCTGATATATCCTCCTGAGACCCAAGGAAAAAACTGTCCGTCAATTTAAGTTATTTGTCTTTGGAGGAAATAAGACATCTTGCAATTTAGATTTTTTCAAATTTATTTTTATTTTTAATTTCACAGCATGTCCTCTTTAGTGTACAACAGGAATAAATATGTTTCCTAACATCAGTGAAAAGATAAATGCAAAAATAAAATGTCCACTACAATGGACATAAATGAATGGGTGGGGTCTCAGGAGGATAATAAAAGAAAACACTCAGATTTGTTTTCTGAGCACAAAATAGATTTTTGTTTGCTCAAAATGTAAAACCTACTCACTCAAAATAGTGGCACATATATAACTCCATAGTCATTATCTTTGAGGCACAAGCCACGGGAAAGTGCAAATTCAATTATTCAAGAATGTTAAATCTGCTGTTTTATATGCTCGTAATGTTGACATTACATTACATGGGACATTACATGTCTTAATCTGTCTCCGTTTTTCCTGTTTTGAGTTATTTAGTAGCAGGATTTCTCATAATAGAGTCACCCATGTGTTAATCGTCCCTTTGTAAAGTTTGATTTACTCACAAATTAATGGCTGGACCTTTTTTTAAGACAAACTGGAATGAAAAATGGATGCAGTCACTGGAGTGTAAATTTAAGGGTATTGATTCTGGTAAAGGATATTTCCTCTTCTAGTTTGGTCTTAAATTTGGCTGGAAGTGGTCTTAAAAGGTTTTTAAAATACACATCTGGATTTCTGCAGACACCCATAAATTAGCCACAGCATTACTGTATTATCTCTCCAAATATCTATACATGATAAAAAAAATTTTACTGCAGTTTATTTTGTATGTGATTGCATGCACGCTTCTGTATATATGCGTAGAGCTGGAGGAGCAGACGAAACGTGCTATAGAGTTGGATCAGGAACGAAAGCGGGCCCATGAAGAGGCCGAACGGCTGGAGAAGGAGCGCCGGATGGCAGAGGAAGCCAAGATGACCCTGCTGCAGCAGGCTGAAAGCCAGATGAAGAACCAGGAGCATCTGGTCTGTGTGCTTTTGGTTTATTGCGTTCACCTTCGCCTCTAAAACAGTCATGAATCATTGAAATTTCAGTCCACGTTGGTCGACTCGTATTATAACGTGCAGCGCAAGGTTATGTGTCTTGCTTTGTCATTGTGATTTGGCAGCATTATTAGAAACAGATGTGATTAAAGGTTATATTTACTAACATGCTTTAGCAGAGCATGTAGGACAATAGCTAAAATATATTACAAAAGACACAAAATGCCCTTAACACAAATATGAACTGTAATATGCAAACTGTCTTGAATATTAGAAAAGTCTTAATGGAAACAATTTTGAATTTATTTTCAGGCTACTGAACTGGCTGAACTTACTTCCAAGATCTCACTTCTAGAAGATGCAAAGAAAAAGAAGGAAGATGAGGCCCTTGAATGGCAACAAAAAGTATGTGCTTTCTTCCACCTTTTAGCACGTATCTGTTGTACTAACATACGGATTTAAGCTTCATCCCCTTAAATAAATAAATAAATTGTAAAATAAATGCAGTAAAAATGTCATCTAAAGCCAGGGTAAGTATATGGCTCTTAAAAGACTCGGTATAAAGTCATGAATTTATACTATTTGCACAAGTACAGGTAGGCTTACATTAAAATGATTTTTTCACATATGGGGGTGCAAAGATCCCGTACATGCACACATAGCTTGAGTAGGAGTCGAACCCACAACCTTGTATGTGCAATACTTACTGTAATCAGTCAGGAGATGTGAGTGTCAGGTTCATGAAGTACATTCAGAAAAAAACAAAATAATACTGCATTTATGACTCTTGACTGAAATCGCTAAGGGGAAAAAAATTCTGGGTTTTTGCAGGCCACGATGGTAGAGGAGGACCTGGAGAAGACCAAGGAGGAGCTGAAGAACAAGGTGATGGTTACCCACGTACAAGAACCAGTCCATGCTGAGAATGAGCATGACGAGGACGATGAGAGCAACGCCGAAGCCAGCGCTGAACTCACATCTGCTGCAGCCTACAAGGACCGTAGTGAGGAAGAACGCATGACAGAGGCTGAGAAGAATGAACGAGTGCAAAAGCACCTAATGGTCAGTATCTACGATGCCTGGTTCTCTCGTATGCTCATATACACTTGTGTATTTGCACGTCTCACACCTTTTGGCTGCAAACTTTACATTAATATTATGTAGAACATTATTTGGTTACATCTTACTTGAGGGGGCACAAAATACTTAGTAACTCAGTTACTACTGAAGTGCAAATAATGAACACACGAAGTAAATGCATGAAATACATGAACCGTCATGATTGGTTAATGATGAACAAACAAGCCTTCAGTACGTAACTAACAGTTCTGGATAATTAGTAGATCAAAATATTTTGTATATATCAAGATGTAAGCAAGTGCTCAAGTAACATATTAATAACATACTACACAGAACTAATAACCGAAAAATAAAAATAGTATTGTGAAAATAAAACCATACCTACAGCACTTACAGCATTTTGTGGTGTCTGCTGTCCTTCAGGCTCTTAGCTCAGAGCTGGCCAACGCACGAGATGAGACCAAGCGAACACAGAATGACATCATCCATGCGGAAAATGTGCGAGCAGGTCGGGACAAGTACAAGACCTTGCGGCAGATCCGGTCAGGCAACACCAAACAGCGTATTGATGAGTTTGAATGCATGTGATGGGTTTTGGCAAACAGAATTGCTGGAACCACTACAGGGGAATTAAACAGGGCCTTTTCCATTTCACTTCAAACCTGCTTTACACAAGATATCTTGTCTTCTACAAATAGGGATAATGCCGGACTATCAAAACAATCAAATATAATGTTATCATGTTTGAATACCATTATGTGAGTAATGGGACTTGATGTAGGGTTCATAAATTCCTCGTGTAAGGTTCGAAGTACATTCACAAAGTATAAAATGCTGAATTATTTGTCCCAATTATCACTAAGTGAACAAGAATTCTAAACCTTTATATAGAAATAACTTGTTAAATACAGTCAAACTCAGGTGCAATTAAAATATGAAAATTACCTCATTCTTCAAGGAAAGCTTAAATCCAAATAATAATATGAAGACTCCCACTGGTAGTTTTGAACATTGTAATTTATACAATAACAAAAATAATCGTCTAACAAAGAAGCAGGTTTGTTTGTTTTCTGGATGGCCCTCCACTGTTAGTAATTTCCTTAAATAACATTTCAGCATCTTTAGTTTTATCCTGTTATAAATTTTAAGCTTTTAAATGTTCACCATTTAAGCAGGTGGAAGCATTTCTTTAAGCACACTTTTTTTTCTTTTTAAAGCCTTTCAACAAAAAAATTACGTGCAGTAATGTTTGTCAAAAGTCTGTATTAGAATAACAAGCAAAAATAAAAAGTCAAATTCTGGGATGCTGCAGTTGGTTTTTTTCCTTTTTTGTAGTTGGACCTACATAGCTAAATATTTCTTGTATTGAGTGCATTTATGAATAGGAGTAGCTGGAACTAAATAGGTTTTTTTATCTAACAAGTGAATGTTTAGTTTCTGTTTTTCGAAAGCAGATTTTAAGGTTAGTGTATCAGGGATCTCAAACTCAGATCCTAACAACAGGCCTACTGTTCAGCTGCAGAACGTCACAATCGGGGTTGTGAATGACCTACTCAACAACTGTTAATTGTATCAAAATGAGTCCACTTTTATGGATACAAGTCGGTTGAATTTATCCAAGCGTTTTATAATCATGCTGCATCTGAGATATTTATTCTGTCATTGTATCATTTTATTTCCAGACACACAATAAAATATTAAATTAATTGAATACTGAAATAATTCACCATCAGCCCTAATTAAAACACTTCTGCAGGATACCATTTTCACTAAATTGAGTTTGAGACCCCAGAATTACCGCAGATTTTTGGTTATTGTGCTGATTCAATTAAGCCACAAAATGATTTATTACTACTGTAAAAGTTGCTGTGTAGCTTTTGTTAATTAAATTTTATTAAAGTTGGATGTTGGTTTGAGTGGGTAAAAAGATGTTGATATTGCATTGTTCTTTGTAGCACAGACAGACTCAAATTACAAGCTGGCTGCTTGATTTGTTTTTTTCATTTAAATTGTTAAAATAAAGTAAAAAAAAAAATACAATATTTCCTGGTATTCCTTATTGGTAAAGTATATGCACATGGTATGTGCCATTCTGGTTAACTGATTACACTGAATAGTATTTGTTTTGTAGCTCTCTCAGGGTAAGTTGTACCTATCTGAGACATTTAAGAAATTCATTCATTTCATGGACACCAGATACTCATTCTTGTCTAAATACCTTCATATACATACATGGCTCTCCATAATTTTGCACTTTTTATTCCAATGATGAAAATTCATGACATGTCACAGTATAGGGGTTTAACAGGTAGTGAAATAATGCAAATTCACCAGTCATAATTACTTCGTTTTATCCAGTTCAGTTACCCATTGAATTTCCTCTTTGAGACTCCAAAAATGGAAAAATGACAGCAGATTTTTATGAATAGAACTGAATGAATTAATGAATTGAGACGTATTTTAATTGAGATATAGTAACCGTAAGTCATTGCAGTAATGCATCATAATATATGGTGTCGATATTTACCTTCAGTCTGCGAAAGTCGTATGCTTAATCTTTTGCTCATTTAGCACAGTTGTTGTTAGTGTTGATTCATGACTCACTTCGGGTTGCATCAACAAACACAATCATAATGGTACAAATAGTATTAAATGGTTAAACAAAACTAAAGAGGTTGGACTTAAGATCAGACTGAATGACTGATGGCTTTAAAAACATTCTGTCCTAACTATCTGCTGAGAATGAGTCATGTTCATAGAGTTTCAGGGTCTTATCTGTTACTAAACATTCTAAACTGCTTAGACTTCTGGAATCTGTTAAAATGAAAACGAGGCACAATACAACTTATTTAATAAATGTTGTAATCGGTAATTATCATATATTATCGAATTGAATTGTGCAGATATTTACATTATTTTCATTATGTGAAATACATGGTAATATGTGAATGTTTTGATTGAGAAATGGGTGAATGTGTGCTGTAGCCACTTCAGTATTTGAAAACAAGGTCAATATGTCCTTGAACGGTTTTCTGGAATGGCTGATAGACCTTGGTCATGAGGGACTGATGTACAGCCATGACGGCACAGATCCATCACTGCAGAATGTTTTTAAAATAGCTAGTTCATTTTAGTTCTTAAGTTTAAGCAATTGTTTAAACAATGTTTAGGAAAAGAAGATTTTTGCAAGATGGATTGTTAAAATTAGTTAGTGTTATATTTTATTACCAATAACTTTATTGAATTCAGGTCATTGAGTCAAAATTGGATGTCAAATTTGGCAGCAATTCTAGCTTTAACTCGATTTAAGTAGGTCTACTTTCACATTGGCCTGGCAAAACGTAAGCCAGTTGTAGGACGACCTAACGAAAAGAATGAAGCATATGTTACTGATACCAATGATCCCATTTTTAATTTTTTTAATAAATGGTTAAATAAGTTCATGAAAATGAGAATGAAAAGCAGAAGTAGAAATAAAACTGGAAATTCTGCAAAATTATTGAATCTAGTTTTGAAATCTTGAAATGAAACAAAAGCCTTGCAACAATTGACTCAACAAAGCTCAGCCCTTTGCAGCCTAGTATTTAACCACCAAGTCACTCGTAATGCTCAAAAATGAATTAAAAATGTTGCCGAAGAATTTGGGTCTAAATCATACCTTTTAACTATGGATTCCTCTATTTAAATGTGAGTTCATTTAATTTCATGTGTTTTGGCCCTGCCCATGGGCTGAACTCTATTCAAGGACATTGGAGTCTGTCTGTAAATGCTCATGTAACAGCCAGCTCTCATGCACACTCGAATAGCATGGCCAGTTTTGTGCGTTTCTGCTCCCCTATTTCGGGCCGCTTTTTGAGTGCACCTCTCAGCTCAAGCTACAAAGTGCCACCATGCGTCTGGCATAAAGAATTTGGCCAGTGCTCAGTGCACCGCAGCAGCTCTCAGGACACCAGGTAAAATGTTTTGGTGACTTGGCATGCACTTATTTCTTTTGAAAATCTGTATGACCAAATCTGTGATTTATATATATGTGTGTTTGTGTGTGTGTGTATAGACAGTCGCTCCTCTACTTACAAACTTTCAGATATACGAACGAAGAGGACTGTAAGTCCAAATTGTGTTCATTGGGCTCCCGTTTCCTGTGCACAACATTAATTTTTTTTCCCTGCAGGGCCATTTCCGCCTAGTACGACTTTTTGCCGCTACTCCCGCCGCACAGCAGTGTAGCTTGTGTACTCCCAGCATCCTAGTTCATTGTACTTACGTTTACCCTTAAAAGGATGTTGAATAACGACTTTTACTTTCACCGAACATTTTGTTATGGACGGCCGTTCGGAACATATCTTATTTGTAAGTAGAGGAGTATATATTTTAGTCAAAGAAGTTAAAGAACACATGCTGAACATCAATATACAAAGTATACGAAGTACATACTGAATTTAAATTTAAAGGGTAATTAGTGCATTTTGGACATACTGTGCATTTGACAAACATATATTTAATGTATGTACTTTACATTTACAACTATGGCTGTATAGTTAAAGAATAGCTTGCACATATTCGTGTGCATGAATTGTCAAACTTGCATATAATCGAAGTTTAATTTTGTATCTTTCATGTTGGGATGGTCATGGCCTTTAACAGCACAGGAGAAAAGATTGTACTGCACATTGTTAATCAAGACGGCATGAAAACCACTACACAAGTCACAGAGGGTGAATCCCTGTTGGATGTTGTCATCAATAAAAACCTGGACATCAGTGGCTTTGGTAAGGAGGTTCGGAATTAGCGCAAAACTGTGTTCAACACAATGTGCACAGGGTTTACTGGTACCCTGCATGTCCTGGCCCCGTTATATTTGATACTGCATTATCTTATATGCTTTTCTGTAGTAGCCGTAAGTATTTATGGGATTTTTGACAAATAAGAAACTTCGGCAGTGAGATTCATTTGATTCGTCAGTTTTTATTTTATTATTTATTTATTTATAAATATTTATTTACTTTATTTAATTTTAGCAATGCCTTTGCTTTGCAGGGGCTTGTGAGGGAACATTAGCGTGCTCCACTTGCCACCTAATTTTCGATGAAAACATTTATAACAAACTGGGACCCATAATGGATGAGGAGATGGATATGCTTGATTTAGCTTACGGGCAAACTAAAACGTAAGTTCTACCTCAAGATGATTGAAACATCCCAGTATACTGAAATTAATCTGCGGTATGTGTTGAGAAATTGCTTTCATATGCAAAGAGCCTTTGAATATGGATACTATTTAATATATATGACATTGTGTAGTAGTCAGGTAATTTCTATAATTGTGAGGTCATAATAATATGAAAGTGTTTTCTTTTATGATAGATCCAGGTTGGGCTGCCAGGTAAACATACAGAGATGGATGGATGGCATGACTGTGCATGTGCCCCAGGAGATCAAAGACAGAAGAAGCGAGTGATTATCCACTGAAGAACGTTTTCAAACAAAATGTTATCAGCATCAACAACAATTAGGTTTTGTTATAGAGCAAAATGCTAATAATATACAATTAGTGGTCACTTTATTATGTACACTTATCTAGTACTGGGTAGGACACACTTTTGCCTCCAGAACCATTTCAAGGGAAGACAAATTGTGTGTTCTGGGAAGCCTATTTACAAACAAGTTTTATAATGAGCTGTTATTTTTGAACACATGGGCTTGCTGCCAACTTTAATGACTGACCATTTGTCTCCGACTGCTTTCATTAACACAGTGTTAACAGGGTGTTTTTTGGCTACAAAAAAAGCCATTGAAAGCATTGTTTTGTTCATTAGGCGATTCTTTCTAGACTTAAGATACTGAGATGCTGGAACCACCAGTTCTGACACCAGCAATCACACCACATTCAGAATCATTTAGATGGCAGATTTAGCCACTCTAATGTTTATTCAAATGATAGCTAAACCTTTTCACCTTGTCTGTGTGGTGCAGGTATTCAGTCACATAATTTTCTATTTGTAGTTTCACACTGTTTACGTCAACAATTATGTGTGCCTAATAAACTGGCCACAGAGTATACGTTTAAAAGTTAGGAATATTATTAATATATAGTATACAGCGTAAATGAGTACACCCTCTACGAAAGCTAAATAAGCTTATAAAATTTACGTTTTTACAAATTATAAATGTATTTATTTCGCAATATGATAAAAGGCTATGTTGCAAAAATGAGTCTAATCACCAAGAAAATTACACTAAAATTCCAAAACTGTTCTGTTGAGGCTATTTGTCAAGAGACCAGCTTCTCTCAAAAGTCGACAGAAGTACTAGAAAACTGGCAAATCATTGATTTCAAGCCAAAACACATTAGCACGTTTCAAGTTGAAAGTTTCGAACTTTATACATAGTTATGCTGAGTACAATGTGCAGTGAAATGCACGGAGACCCAGCTCCAGACTACTGGAGAAAAGGGGGTTTAACTTTGAAAGACAAGACATCATGTATTATAACATTAAACACTGAATAAAATCAAAATATCTCTGGTGTGCAAAATTGTCAGTAAGTGGAGGTAGTGCAAGAGTCCATAAATAAATATGTATATGTGTATTTATATATCTAAATGTGCAATGTTATATAGGCTGTTGTGTAAGTTGGTGTGCGGGTTCTAAACACCGTCCTCATTTAGGATCTGCATTGCCAATGGAAAGAAGCTTTCCCCAGCATTTCTGAACTGACTTTCAGGCCTAATCTTTGTAGTCCTGGACCTGCATCATCTGGTGTAAATGTTCTGAAGGTTGAGAAGGGCAGGTCTGATTACGGCTGATCACATAGCTCTCTACAGAGCCTTGTGATCCTACTGTGTGCTGTTCCCGAACCAGGCAGTGATGTTCCTTGTCAGGATGCTTTTGATGATGGGTCTGTAGAAATTCATTAGTCTTGGGAGGGACAGCCTGAAGTCCCTGAGATCCCTAAGGTACTACAGGCATTGAGGAACCTTCCTAACTAAGGAGTCAGTGGGCAGGGACCAGGTCAGGTCCTTGGTTATGTAAATGTCAAGGTATGTGAAGCTGCCAACACTCACCACTAAAGCCCAATCAAAGCTGAAGTGGTGGTAGGTCCCTCTGCTGCATCCTAAAACACCCTGAAACAATCAGGTCACCACTGCAAGCAGACACTATTTTTTTGCTGGAAAAAGTACAAAAAATTTGCAAAGCAAGTGCCCCAAAACTGGCTACAGAAAGCTAAACCGGAATAATTATTATCTCGTAGAATAAAACACATCTTGCACAGCAAAGTAATACATTGTTGTGGACTCATCTGGGAGTCAATGCTGGAGTCAAAGCACAAGAATATCTATATACCAAAGGTACATTAGCAAAGGGGAAATCTTTCATGAATCTCTCATCAGGCTGAGTGAGACGAAATCATCCTTTTTGGATCTGATGGCGCCCAAAAGATATTGTGTCTCTCAGGGAAAGAGTACAGCAACAAGTGCATGGTTCGTGTTCTTACTGTATATGGGAATGTTTGAAGGCTGAGAATCTGTGTCATTGATAGCATCATGAATTCACAGATGTGCTGTGAGATCTTAAAAGACAAGATGCCATCTTTTACCCACAGCACAAGTTGCTGGACGCTTTGTCAACACAACAAGGTCCCCAGACATTCATTGCTCCATTTTTAAGCAAATACAAAGCACTACAGGGGCCAAGTATGTCAACCAAGAAGCTGACAGAGCACCTTTAGGAAATTTAGATTAGGTGTGCATTAATGCTCAATCGTCAAGACACTGAAGGAGGTCATCCTGCAAGAGTGGTACAGGATAGACAGACAGCATGCTATGAATTGGTACAGAGCTAAAATCAGTAATCAATCAATCATTTTTGATGCATAATGTAATTTTAAAAATCTCATGATAAAAAGCATATTCAGTATGTCAGTTTTGATAAATGTAAAAATCCCAAGGCCAACAGCTGTCCAATAACTAAGAGGTTAGAGTTTGCACCTACACAAAATCTCCTCACACATTTATTAAAAACTGCCTGCAACTCTCTATGACTTCACATTTCAACGTTATTACTTTTCATAACTTTGAAACATTGGTCATTTGTACCATGTTAGATAACAAGGTTAAAAACAAAGGAGATGCTGAAATCTTGGCATGATGCATTAATGTCCACTGGGTGGTGATAAATCACAGTACAATATCTTACAAGTACCTTTAAATTACCACTATAATGTCAGGAATTGCAAACAGAAAAACATATTGTTAAATGAAATGCTAAAAATCTAAAAAAAATATATCTAGATTTCTAGAATCTCTTTCTTGATCAGAGCTTACTCTCTCCACCCAGCTCCTCTGGGAGGATATCAAGGCGTTCCCAGGCCAACTGACAGATATTATCTTTACAGCATCTGCAATCTCATCCTTTCAATCACTACCCAGACCTCATAACCATAGGAGTAGGAATGTAGATTGTCTGTTAAATCAATAGATTCGCCTTTCAACTCAGCTCATCCTTCACCATGACTGACCGGTACAATGACCGTGCTCTCCAGTACCCTAACACAAGCCTCTTCTGGGAGGCTAGGGAGTATGATCAGCCTGAAGTAGGAACTCTCCTGTACATCTCCTTGTTGCAATACACCTGCTCTCTCCTGGTGTGGTGGAATATCACTGCTGTATTCATGCACCAACCACGACCATCTGCTTCCACAGCCAAAAGTTGCAGCATGGATGACTGTCTCTAGTCTGAAAGCGCATGTGGAAAAGTGAAGTATGACCAAGGCTTTAGTGGTGTCACATGAAAGGACAGTCATAGACACAGATTTGGTAAACCAGAATACATTGAGACAAATCACACAAAGCTGGCCTTTTTTGGGGAGATGAGGAGAGTGTGTAAGGGGATTAGAGATTGAAGAGATGGGTGGGTGTTGAAAAAGTGGCGATTAAACAGGTAGAGGGGGTGATGAAATACATTGCTATATACTTTTCAAAAATTTAGCATATAATTTGATGATTTTATTCTTTGGTTCTTGCTGTACTAGAAACAGTTTTGTAACGGGTTTAACAGAATCTTCATAACAAATGGAGAAAATTTTCAGTGTGAGTACATTTATTTTTGAATAATACAATTAATAACAGGACATTAGAGGAGCTTTGAACACAGACATGGTGACAAGCTTCACAAAAAGGAGTCACCTTACAACGCATGGAGTCACCTTAAGGGCTTTGCTACATATGGTTTTTTTTGCACACATGCTTTAAAAATCACATATCGGGATGTCATTGCTGCAGCAAAAAAAATGGATGATATGCACTAAATAATGACAAATCAATCTTACTAATATTAATAATTATATTATGATATACTTTAAAATTAATAAAAAGATTGTGATTAGTGCTGTCTATCAGACGAGCAAGTCTTTATTTTGTATAAAAAATTGACATTATCCACATAATTCAGGCACTCCAAACATAAGAAGTAGAGTTATTGTGTTGTCTTAAATAGTGTTAAAACATTATTCTCTCTTCTTGTTTATGTCAAAATATTTTCCAGTGTCTGTTCAGTGGGTGCACTCTTCTGTATGTTCCATACCATACATCTTAATGTTCAATTTCTTTTTCTAAATGTTCAGTTACAATTTACATTCTTATATATCTAAATATACATTTGTTCAATACTTACTGCTCATTGCTAGATTTAAAACATTTAATAGAAGAGGTTGCTTAGCACATAAATTATGTATACATGCATATTAATATTGCATACATTTGTTAGCATATATAAAATACAGAAAAAAGGTAATTACACTATATATTTGTTTCATGCACAATATTTTTTTTAAAGAAATCTCTTTGAACAAAGCAGCATATGGAAAGGAATTTGGTTTCGCAAGAGTTTCAGAAAGTTTTATTAATTAATTAATAAGAGAATTTAATACTACTGTATTTTTCAAAATGTTAGTATCTTTGATATCACATTTCATTATTAGTAAATTCTTCGTCATGTATTTGCAGTACAAAAATAAATAATTATATTTGTATAGCATACTTTTGCAGAAAATAGAAATTCAAGGAATGTCCAATTAGGGTCAGAGTCCTGCAGATTGTACATTTCATTTAATACACAAAATATGTATTTAGTTAAAACATTTTCCAATACTAAACCATATTTTCCAATCAAGAAGTTCATTAAAGTAATTTATGAGGTTTTAAAGTAAAGTTTTTAAATAAAAATAATCAATCCTTCATTCAGACTAAACCGGCAATCCTTAATAGAATCTGTCATTCTGTGCTTTTAAAATGGTGGTTTCTCGTCCCATTGCAGGTGGTCCACAGTATGTGCAGACTTTCAGCGTTCTGCAATACCACTTTAATTGTTTTGGTTTTGATATGGCCAAAATTAATTAATTTTCATTAACATTGTTGACATTCATTGTATAGCCCTGGAAAAAATTAAGAGACCACTCTATACTATTTCTCAAAAAATCTGCACAATTAAATCCTGGTATAATTCTAGTTCTGCTGGCAGAAGGCTACACTGCAGCAGGCTGCTCCCACCCTCAGTGTTTCTAAGACAGCAGTACAGAAGAATAAGGTGAAGCATGAGACGTTGGGAATGACCAAAACCCAGCCAGGTAGAGGATGAAAGCGATTTTCTAGGTGCATACCCATAAATTGATAAATGAGAGGAACCGAAAATTTTGCTGTGGTCTCTTAATTTTTCCCAGAGCTGCATAGTGATAAGCTTTAAAATGAGCACTCCACAACTCTACACACGACTAGGACCAAAAACAAATGCCAAGAGAATTATCAAAAAGTCATACCACTGTGCTTCCCATATATATATATATATACTATATATATATATATATAGTACCTATTGCAGTTTTTCAGGATAATGAATTGTCATAAAACTAATTTGATACTACCAATCAATGTTGTTAGAAATGTATTACACTAAAAGTCTTCTGCATTGTTCAATTTTAAAACATCTTCATCAGCTGCATCTAAAAGACTTTTACTTTGACATTCCAATTTACTTTTATGCAGTTCCTTTTCTGGCCCTTTAACATCTGACTGGCAGTTCTTATTGTCAGTGTGACTGAAATACTCCTTGACGGTACTTTTTACTGCTGCTGGAAGCCTTATTCTAATTGTATGCTTTATTGTATGGCTAGCCTTAGTAAAGGTTTTAGATGGACCTGATATGGAAGGACAGCTCTCAGATGAGGTTCCTGGCAACGTACTATTTGTGGTGTTTGGTTTCTCAGGCTGCTTGGATGAAACAGACTGTAGAATTAAAGGAGGTTGTTGGACATACGACACAGTCTGGGATCTCTGGTCCTCGACAGTCTGACTTACCATTCCTTTTAAGTCTGGAGTGTCTGTAGTGGCATTAGTCAATTTCACTGAAAATCTGCTTTCTTCACCTGCTTGAGAAGTTTGATTTTTCATTGATAGCTTGTTGGAAGTTATGTAGAGAGTGATTGTCGTCTGCTTCATGTTTTCCACATTAACATTTTCAGGCTTCATGGAGTGAATGTGTTTCATGCATGTTTCCTGGCTCTGCACCTTTGAAGCTTCTTGAGAAGCTCCAGGTTCTTCATTCATATACATTTTTGTAGAAATCTCAGGCACCTGTAGTTGTGTTATCTGTAAATATTTGGAGTCCACCTCACCTCCATTAGTTTCATAGTTGAGATCCTGGCCAGTCTCATCTCTGTTAGCTTTTAGACTGTTATTTACAGATTGAGATTCACTTAGACTTGCCTTCACACTTTTAATATGAATTGTGTTGTTAGTTTCCTTTCCAGAAGGTTTTTTTTCTTCATCCTGCTCATCGCACTTGGTATACCAGTCAAATGACAAGGTATGGTCTCTGGTCACTGGCCCTTTCAATGTCCAGTCCATGGGGAACTTTTTAGGAGGCTCAGGTGTTAGTGCTTGCCACCTTGCAGATGTCCCAAACATAAAATCTAGGGAGGAGACATCACTGGGTGTGAAAACAGTGTCTGAGCAATATGAGAAGGCACTTTCTAAAGAGCTCAGAGAAGATGCGGATGGTGAGGTGGCTGTGGAAGACAGGCTGGAGAAACTTGACATTTTGGGTAAGGTGAGTCTAAACTGTTGGTCCTTAAACTTTGATGGAATCTGGGGTGATCTCCAAAGCATATGCTTGGGCTGATTGCTCATTCTGGGACTGAAGTCATCAGTGGGTCCTGATGTCTCCTCTAGGTGCAGCTTACTCATGTACTGTGAACAGCCTGCCTGGCTGCGCCTAAGAGTTGCATCATAGCTTGACTGGCGAATGACAGTAGCGTGAGAGTGAAGAAGGTTCTGTGAGCTCTGGCAAACGCTGGGTTCAGATGAACATCGACCACGAGATGACTGGATGCCCTGGCCTTCAATTGGAGAGTAGACATTGGAGCAAAGAGGCTTATCATCCAGATCCATACAGCAGATATTGTCCTCTGTCCAGCACTGAGATTTGAAAATGTCCATTTCATCCAGAAGACTCCACATCTTCTCCTCTTTCACAATGTCATTTTTCAATGGCAGGAACCATGAATCCGTATCAAAACTGTGAAGTCCTTTCAGTCTTTCCGGCTCCAAATCAAATTCATCTGAAGAGTAACGCTGTGGGGAATGATCACCTAGAAAGCAGAAAGGAGACATACCATTACTGTAAGAAAAATGTTTGCGTAGATCAATTAATATCAATGAATATAATTATTCAGAACGTACCTAAAGCATCCACCAAATTTTCTTGACTTGCATGTATATTTGTGAACACATATTCAATGTCATGGCCAAATATTGTGTTGGTATTCTCAATCAAAAGTTGTATAAGGCTGGCAACCTAAGAAATAACATTAAGAAAAAACTCTCAGTTGTAACTATGATTCCATCTGATTAGTAAATACATTCGAATAAATATAACATCACAAGTTCATCCTTTAGGTAAAATATAATTAGTGTTAAAAATTACTGAGGTAGATATATGTATATATGTAAGTCTTCCATTTTTCTTATGCCATTTGTTCCATTGGTCTGAAATGGCAAGTGTTAGAAAATATAAATGAATTGGACAGAAAAGTGATAAATTACTTACAATATATTTCTCTGAACTGTGAGAATGGCACTCTGAATTTGAAAATCTATTTTGCTTGTAACTCCATATACATTATGAATAAAAAAAAAAACATTTTGCACAGTGCTTGTGTACAAATCTTATATCAATTTAATAATTTCCCAGCTGATGCAAAAATATTTTTATTGTTTGCTAACAGAATTATCTGCATTTCTGTATTTTTGGCAGAATTGTTTTAAACTTATCAGATATAAATTCATAAGATAGAAACATTGATCTATAAAAGATCAAACAAGCAAAACAAATCCAGTCTGCATATTTTATATAGAGCAGTTGCAACAGAATGTAATTAATGTAACAAATGGTAGAAAACACTGTGATAAACACTGGTATTTGGCTGAAGTTTCTTTTTGTACTGATGGCCTACTGAAAATGTTGATATTCAACATGGGGAATATAGTGAATGTTGGCGGCAATGTTGTCATTACAGAATGCTGCTGCTAAATGCCAAGTCTCCCCAATTACTTTACTGGGACCAATTCCTATTTCTTGTGTTTATTTACTCGGTTGATCCATGTTGTCAAAACACATAATATGAAAGCAATGGTGGGAGAAGTCATGCATCTATGAAAAACAAAAGAGAAACCATTTTCTGGAGGAGGCATTTAAAATGGATTCAGCATAATATCCTTGACAATTTCTGTGGCACCTTTTTCGTTGACTTATTTTCTTGCTCAGGATCTGCAGTCACAGGCAACCATAGCATGTTTGGGGCGATGCAGAGTGCTAGATTACAAGCATTCATTTGATTCTCCTCTGAGTTCTCCTGTATGTGATAAAGGAGGCGAAAGAGATGCTGCAGAAGAAGGGTGTTGGCTTCAGGGAGCTGGTTCAGCAACCTGTTGAGCAAGAGGATGAAACATCAATGATTTCTTTCACAGCAGCTCTCCAGAGTGTGACACTATCCAAGGACAAAAGGCCATTTTTTCCTCACCCTTTTATTGTCCTGATCTGTTCATCATGACCATCAATGTCCAGAACTTCCATCCACTTTTCATACAACTCTGTGGAAAGAATGCTACCGGGCACATTGCGGAGAAAATCCTATAAATTCCAGAAATGATGATAAGCTAGATTGTGCAAGCTACTTTACAGAAACAAGTTTTCATTGATAAATCACAAGCAAACAACAAAGGTGGGTAATTCAGGTCCCGAGAGTAAAAGTCCAGACCAAGATTTTGTTTCAACCAACCAGTTGAGCATAAAGAGTCACAGTCATAGATACGCAACTGGTTGGTTGAAACAAAATCCCGGTCTGGACTCTTACTCTCTGGACCTGAATTACCCAACTCTGCCAAACAAACCATGCACCACATATTTCCCTTAAAAACTAAACTCACTGACTTATATGACAGAATGTAGAATTTTTTGAAAAGAGGCAAATGATTATATATAACAATTAGAGACAACAAGAAACCCTGGATTGCTATATGCATATATGTGCTTGTAAATTTAAATTAATATATTAATATGCAGAGGTGACAATAACGGCAGACTTTTGTAAAAGCTTACAGTGATAACAGATGCGACCACAAAAACTGACTCTGCTTCCAGCTCTACCGCATTCCCAGAATTCAAACGCTCCTTTAGCTCTTTGCAAGTCTTCACATTGGCAGAACGTCTGAAAATTCCTTTTGTTCTTGGGCCCTCTTGGTAAAGAAGGGTTAGCATGTCCTAAAAATGAAACATTTAAACAGAACAACATTAACCTAAGTCTAGAACGCTGGGAATACTGATCTTAATACTGAATATTTCATGTAACACTGTTCCGCATAGTTTCATTTAATATTTTCTGTTTGTATAGGTAGGTGAGGCATACTTATTTCTTTTGAAAGGCACAGGAATTATTTTAAACTGTGCTTGAAGGATATCTGAAGGATTTCACTGCATATCGTCGAGGTTTTAAAATATACATAATACTATAACATAACTATGTTTACATAACTATAAACTTGTTAACAGCTTCTGGGGTTTTCTGTGTAATTATCCACATCAACCACTCAAAGTTTACTCTGAACCTTAAAAAAAGATTTTGCTCTGCACCTTATTGTGAAGTTGTGCTCTGTGAATTTTATGTGAGATTGTTTATCATGTTCATTTTTTGCGCAAAGACATTAATGGCCTGACATTTTCACCTATTTTCAGGAACACATCAGATTCCTAAGAGGAAACCTGTATATTTAAAGAATATTTAATGATCCTAATAACAGATATCTGAGTGATATGAATATATTTTACACCGTTTATTGCATATACAGTTGGAGGTGTCTTCTCACCAGTATAGGTTTAGGAAGGTTTCCATTGTGACAGATGGATGATAACGAATGACCAAATAACTTTCTGGGTGCAGTTGATATGTGAGATTCACCACTGATCCAGCTGCTATTTCCTTTTCTCAAAGCCCAATCGATGAGAGACTTTTTTCTTCCAATTTGTTTCTGAAATATTTCTTTAAAACACAAAGAATTTCCTGGACATTATTAATACCATGAAGGAAATGTAAGGATTGACATGGAACAACATAACCACACACTTTAATAAAGGACATATAGCACACACACCCCATATACTTTATTAGGAACACCTGTACACCTGGTAATTGATGCAATTATTTGGTCAGTCAATCACATCGCAACAGTGCAATGCATAAAATACAGCTCAAAAGCTTCAGTTAATGTTTATATCAAACAGCAGAACGAGGAAAAATGTCAAATGATTGTGACCATGGCATGATTGTTGGTGCCAGACAGGTGGGTTAGAGTATTTCTGTAACTGAACAGAAACATTTAAGGGGAAAAGAAATTACTCTTAAGAACATAAAAACCTGGTTGTCTGTGTGGAGCGTGCATACCCTTTTATAACTGAGGATGTGTTTGTAGTTGACCTGCAGTCAACTAAAATGACTTTGAATGACATATAAAGTTCAACTGCCCGTAAAGGATTTTCCTGATGTTGTCTTCGTTGCATCCTATTGCAAAAGCTATGGCCTGCAAAGAACTTACAGAGTGGGAATAAGCTCTTTGTCCTTTGTTGATCGATATAGATCTGAGACAGATAAAGAATGTCCATGGCATTAGCTCTGCCATGCAGCACAGTGAGGACAGTTGCCAACAAGTGGAGAAAATGCGGCACAACAGTGATGCTCCAAAGAACAGGATGTCCCTCAAAAATTAATGAGACAGGCAAGAAGAAAGCCAGTCAGGGAGGCTGCCAAAAGGCCTACAGACATTACAGAAGCTTCAGAAATTTCTGGCAAGTACTCCCTGCATTTGACAACAATATCAGCCATTAGAGGGGAGGATAGCAAGATGGAAGCCTTTATTCATGTAAAGAAAAACATCCAAACCAAATTATTTTTTTTCCACCTAAAAAGATTTCTATTTTCTCACACAACTGAAGTGGAAAAGTTCTCACGTGATTTATTTTGCTTTCAGTTTTCTACATCACAAAAAGCTTCCATTTCAAACTGAAGTATGTAGACTCTTTATATCCACCGCATAGTACTTTAGCGTAAAATTGACATAATTGCAGGAAAGGTAATTGTGACGATTATGTTCATGGGTCTTGCTGTACTGGCATGACAGGAAGTTGTTACCCATCTAATTCCTAAACTAACTACATGGCTGAAGGGAGGAAATGCAAACTCCACACACATAAGCAGGCCATAACGCAAACCAAACCCTGGAAGTATGAAAACTGCAATGCCAGCTAATAGACTATCAAGTCACTCTTGCAAACATATTACATGTACATGTTTGTGAAAAAAATGTATCTAGTTTACAAACTAAATTAGACTGCGGTGACAAGTTACAAGTGATTAATGTTAGAAACATAACTGCAAATCAATTTTTTGACAATAATATACATGTACCTGGAGCACTGCTTTGGCCGTGATTAGGCATGGGTTTTCTCCATCTAAGGACGAACTGGACCTGTTGTTCCTTGGGCAGTTGCTCCATGATCACGTCATAGGTTAGGATGTTGTCAGTTGAGTAGGGTTGATCCACATGGTCTCGTAAGCAGTTCGCGATTATGCTGAAGGGGTACTCATGACCTGAAAAATAGGGCATTGGGTAGGCATGGCAGCAAACTTAAATTCCTCTTATACTCTGACATCTGGAGATATATTATGAGAAATCATTTTACTCATTCCAAGTTCCCAGATTTTCAGAAACAGTGCTAAATACTGAGCCACATTGGCTTATACTCAGAAAACTATAAACTGTATAAATTATAATTCTGGCATGATAAATATTTTCTATTCACTTAATGTTGGATACACAAGCATTAATGGTCAGACCTTTCTTGCTTATAAATATAATCCGTAAGATTAAATATTTTTGTTAATTATACATAAAAAACCTTTAAAGTGCCATATATACTGTAAAACACAATATTTAATAATATTCTGAGGCATACCACTAGCACTCAGATATATCAGACATTCAGTTCAATTAGGCAAACATTATTTGGTCTTTAATTATTTTCAGCTCACCGAATATTCACTTGTTTCATATTTGCCAAGAGTTTATGATTTGATCCCTATGGAAGCATCTAATTGGTTCTTTGTGTGCTACTTTTAGAGCGATGTGTTGGTGATCACTGCTAGTCGCTGCCACTGAATCCTGCACATCAATACTGTTAAGCATAGAATAGTTACCAATTAGGAAATTGTGCTGGTCAAGAGGTTCCACTAGTCTTCACATCAAGGTGGAACCATAGGCTGAGCCCAGAAATTTAGCACAGACACTCAGGATTTCGCCCTTTGAGTCACCCCCCGACTTGCACATTAAAGCTGTGCTCTTGTTTATGGTTTCTGTACATCTGTGCATTTTCAGCAGGAGCCTCGATGACGTCATGTGTTCAGCCAGTGGCACGGAGGACATTTGGGAAGCTGGCCACCCAATCAAACTTTCCCTTTCTTCTTCTCCTTTGCTCTTGTGCATTGGGGAAATTAGTGGGGCAACATTGCCTCGGTAAACTGTGTCAAGGACCTTGATACAGAAGACTGGGAAATGTGCACCACATTGCCAGCCACCTCTGAAACGTTCCAGTTTCCCAGATGGACAAAGCACTCGTTACCTTCATGAGGCCTGGCAAAGGAATTTGGGTGGTTGCTGTGTCTAGACAGTTGTTCAGCCAGGAGAGATTAGTGCTTCACAGGCCACCAGAAGACTTGTGGTGCATTCATTGACCGTCAGTTGTAGTACATCAAGACAGGTGGAATATTCTTGGTTGGGTCTGTCTTTGCACCCTTCCCTGTTTGTCACACTCTCACAGCAGTGCAATTATATGCAGCACAGGCAATGTGGCTTAGGATTGTGAGGACACACTGTTTCCTTTCAACCTATTTGTAATTGAAATTTGTAACTCAACCAGTAATCAACAAGTCTATTGTAATCAACCAGTCATTTAGCCTAACTGACTTGCCCGCTAGGCTAGTTAATAAGGCAGATATCACCTGTGTTGAATCTAGCCTAAACTTAATATATTTGTATATTCTGTTGTGTATATAATTGTGTTATTTACATTCATTTTTCGATTTTAATACTAGTTATATAATAAATGTTGAGTTTTATTTTGCTACATGTTAGACTTTCTAAAAAATGCAATACTCAGCTTGACCAGGGCGTAGTTGGAAAAGCTCTTAAAAGTGCTTAAGTCAATGGCGGAATGTGCAGAGGGGGTCATTTACAATGCCTAAAGTGCATTTCTGTCTTTGTGGCAAGTAAACTCAAAACTTTAGTTCAGGTATGGGCAGTCTAATCTGCAAAGGGCTGGAGTGTATGCAGGTTTTTAGGATAACCTTTAGGTCAGCTGTTCAAACCCAGGTGTGATTACTCTTCAGCCAATCAGTCTTCTAATTAGTAATATAACTATGGAGTTGCAGTGAAAACCTGCATATAGCCCTTTGTGGATAAGATTGCCCACCTCTGCTTTAGTTAATAGTGGAATGCATGTAAACCAAAAAAGTGCACATATGTGGGCCCAAACTGACATCAATGCTATATGTGAACTTCTTAAAGGAACATTTCCTGCCCTGGTATAAATAGGACAGCTGTGTCGTCTGAAATACTGTTCATGCAGGACAATACATCATCACCTGGTGCCAAGACCACCATGGACTCCTCAGATGCTTTGGGCATAAAACGAG
>JABFEB020000038.1:1524363-1534494 GCA_019775895.2 Stomatorhinus ivindoensis | reverse complement strand
GCAGTTCTGAAATGCCAGCCTGCTATAGGGCACATATAGACTCCCTCAGCCAGACAGTATGGGCAGTTCTGAAATGCCAGCCTGCTATAGGGCACATATAGACTCCCTCAGCCAGACAGTATGGGCAGTTCTGAAATGCTGACTAGCCTGTGTACATGTTTCTGATTGCAAAACGCAGGAAATGCTTAGTTTGATTAGCATCTTTCCACAGTTGAGGGTTATTAAAAACTCTTCCACCGCAGTACATCAGGTTGGTTGATGGGTACGTATTTGATGACTTTCAGAATGTAATCTCATTATGTTATGCTTTTGAATCAAGTTGTTTATGGAGATCAATGACGAGTAGCATCCCGCGCCCCAGGTGTCTTCAACCTGACATCGTTCTGGTCCAGGAAAAATACATTACAGCTTTTCGAGCTACACAATTTTAAAAAACCCCCGATATTTGCATCTGAAAAGGAATGGAAACAACTAATTGTGTTATTGTGGCAAAGGTGTCCTGCTTCCACTGCCAGTCCATCATCCCCACCACTCCCCCCTCCCCACCCCGAGAAAGAAAAGTTTTACGGTCCATGAAATTTTTGCACATCAGCCAGTCTACGGTCTTCAAAAGGCTAGGATACCCTGCAATGTGCCCACATGCTTTTAGTTAAAAACATATGAAATGGCTGCAGTTATTTTCAGAAATTCCAGTTGTGTAATGTATATTTAGAGCAGTTATTGTGATGTTGAAATGTAGGAAGACCCCAAGTCCTAGAAGACCATGCAGAGAAAACTGTCGATGATTCCGAACATTTGTTTACATTGGTTCACTCTCCTGGGTTACCGAGAAACATCGTAATAGTCCTACTTTTGGCCTAATTGCAGCTGTGTTGTACTTTATAAAGCTGCAAGCATATAAATGACTTTAAATTTACTCTATAATTAGCAGCAAAGTGATTAAATCAGGTTTGGCAATAATTCTGTTGAAAGAAGAACACTGTTCCTGTAAAAGTAAGCATATGACACTTATTGTCAACCAGCACTTCATGAAATCAGAAAATTGCCACCAAAATTTTTCAGTATAGACAATTAATTAGCCAAATAATTAACCATCCATCCATCATCCATCCATCCATCCATCCATCCATCCATCCATAATTGCTCACCAAATTCTTGGTTGTTATGATGAGCACTAACCATTAAGCTATTTTGTATGCTTTCCAGACATATATGAAATTATTTATAATTGCAGGCTCTTATTTTGTTTTTTTGTGGCTCTATTAACATATTTTCAGTTTTTTATGTATATTTACATAAAGATGACTTTGATTTTGAAAATAAAAGCTCTACATTGTTCTTTGTAATGAAGGTATTTAATACCTTTTTAAATATTTATTGAATATCTTCTAATTAAACCTGCAACACTGAGCTATTGTGTCTACTTTTTATTCCACAGTAAACCTTCACAGTATAACAGCTTTGTGCCTTTGCAGTGTTACAATGTTAAATTCAGCAGGAGCTGAACTCAGCTCAATTGATGTATAGCGTGCTACTTTTATAATTACTAAATTAGTTTCAATACATGCTAAACACAACCTGGAGATAAGAAATCTTAAGGTAGTCCATAGTATAAAAGCTACTTAGAATAAGGAAAGACACATATAGACAATCATCTTGTGATCAGTTACCCACTTTTTCACGTTAGCTACTATTATGTGCATTGTCTTAGTCATTTTATGTCATTCCCAGTCCATAATGATTTAAATTATATAAAGTCATTAAGCCTATATGATTTATAGTAATTATCTGAAGGCAGCACAATCAGGCTATGCAGGATTATTCTGTGTTACTACATGCGTAAGGTTATCCCACACATGAGAAAATTAGTTTTTAATTTTCAATGGTAACGCCTGTCCTTTTCTTATTAGAAATATATAAATATAGAATTAATAGAATTTGTGAACAGTGTAATATCTCTTAAGACTTTTAGAAATGCATTTGAATATACAAATGAGTATTATTATAATTACTATTATTGTATTTTACTATAATAAGTGATGTCTGACACAAATTATTAGTAAAAAAACACAACAATAAATCGAGGAAACAGTATTACTGATAACTTCTGGAGTGTCTCTGAGAAAGAATATGAACTCCTTTGATTTGGGCATCATTGTTTGAAAGAAAGTATACAGTTAAGGTGAAAAGAGATTGTCAAGACCTTTATGATTACAGGGAATTCAATGCTATTTCTTAGTAAATGATAGTAGCACTGCAATTTAATCTGAAACCAATCTAAGCCTTTTGTTTATTGCTTGTTGGCATTCGGCTGGTGATGTTATAAACTTGCCTTCTCTTTCTCCCGCAGCCCAGATTTCACCTCAGTGCCATCTCCTCTCAAGCTGGAGGTACTTCCCTGCTGAAGGGTCATTTTAAACCCAGGTGTAGAATCCAAAACCACTTGGCATTTCGCCTTAAAAAATGTAGTGAACAAAGATCAATAGAAAAAAAGAAAAGCTTCTCATTTTCATCTAAAACACAAAAAAGGGTCACCAACAGTTATTCTCCCAGATAAAAATGATCAAATAGTAAAATAATGTAAAAGTGGTAGATTCTTTATATATATTCTTTAGTTCCAATAGTCCCACTGTGTGCAGAAAACGTAACATCCAGCCAAGCCTTGCTCTGGTTGCTTCCTCAGCCCAACGCTTTGCAGGGGACGGCACCGAGTTCCAAACTCATTGCCTAAATAAGGACATTCCCTCGTTTGTCTGCCCACTGGAGTCTCCTGTGCCTTTCAACAAAGGGAGACTCAAATTACAGCACATTATGATGCTCCAATATCCTGCAGTCTCAGTCACTCCAACATACTACCACTGGACTGGAGGGCATCAATATATATATTTTGCTGTTATAAAGCTAACATCTGATTTTTCTTGAATTACATAGTACTTTATCTGGAATATTATAACTTTAAACTATTTAAAGGCACATCCAATATTAGTAATTCACAATGTATAATATCGGTGTATGAGATTGATATTGTAATACAAAATATTGTATTTCATAGTAAAACTAATAAATCTATTCAGTTTATTGTGCAAAACAGGAGCAGATACTATCTAAGCAACTTTGAAAAAAACCCGACTAAATATCACGACAGCATGAAGCCACTATCATCATATTAGACAGAAAGTAAATCTTCAGAAGGACTCAAACATTCAACTTTTTTTCTATCGGAAAATAAATTCCTTGTTGCTTTGGGTATTTTGACCATGACCATGAGCAGACAGCTGTGCGTGTGACGTCACCCAAGTGAGATGCAGAGCTGCGCGAACACTAAGTCAGTGTAGACGCGGGCGGATTTGCTGGTACCCTTCCACAAAAAAAACAAACACTACCTCTGAAATAACTTAAGTTTAATGGCCCCCCTTACTCTTTATTGCATATTTAACAGAAATCAGACTTTCACTTTTCAGTTGAAAACTTTATACAATTACACAAAGGAAAATGGCACAGACAAAAAAAGATGGTACCCTTAATTTAACAAGCGATCTCTGCACTTCACAGTGAGACGTCTGCATTTGCCAGCGGGTGGTCTGGCCCACTCTTCCTGAGCAAACTGCTCAAGCTGTCTCAGGTTTGAGGGGTGGCGTCTCCACACTGCAATTTTCAGATCTTTCCATGGATGTTCAAAAGTTCAGTACGATTAAGATCTGGGCTTATAGAGGGCCAATTATGAATACTCCAATGTTTTTTTCTTTTTTTCCGCAGCCATTCTTGAGTGCTTTTAGCTGTATGTTTTGGGTCATTATCCTGTTGGAGGACCTATGGCCTGCAGCTGAGGCTGAGCTTTTTGACACTGGGCTCCAGGATGCCTTGGAAGTCTTGAGACTTCATTGTTCCTGCACATATTCAAGGATTTCTGTGACAGATGCAGCAAAGCAGCTCCAAAACAAAACTGAGCCCCCTCCATGTTTCACAGTAGGTTTAGTGTTCTTTTCCTTCTGTAAACATAGAGCTGGTGTGACTGGCCAAAAAGGTCCAGTTTTGTCTCCTCAGTCGAAAGAACGTTCACCCAGAAACTTTGGGGCTTGTCAATATGCATTTTGGTGAATTCCACTCTGGCTGTTTTATGTTTTTCTGTCAGTAGTGGAGCCCTCCTGGGTTGTCTTCCATGGAGCCCATTATTGTTCAACCTCAACAGAGGGTGTGATCAGAAAGAGACGTACCTTGACCTTGGAGCTCAGCTTGAATGGTCTTGGATGGTTTCCTTGGCTCTTTTTCTATCCTTTTGATCAACCCGGGGTTGCATTTCCTCTTGCATCCACATCCTGGGAGGTTGGCTACAGTCCCATGAACCTTGTACTTTTTAATAATATTGGCAGCTGTGGTCACAGGAACATGAAGCTGCTTGAAGATTGAAGAAGCCTTTACCTTTAACACGGTTATCTATAATCCTCTTTCCGCGACGTTCCACAGGTCACAGTGAGACAGAGGTGGCATTTTAAGACAAACTGAATACCGGTTGTGAGTGCGGTTTCTGGTGAGCAAAAAATGATTTTAATAAGGCTATGTTCAGCTGCAACTTTTATTTGTTGCCAAGTGAAAAAACATTCTCTTGCATTTTGCATTCCGTCCTTTTGCCCCTTTAGATGTCCCTTACTCACCCTTCTACTTTGTCTTTAGTAGATCATTAGTATTTAGTTGGTTTCCTCTTGGTTTTGTTACTTTCTATGTTTTTCTTTATTCCATATATTTGGTTCAGTTGTCATTGTGTCTTAAGGTGTTCCTGTAGTATTTGTCTTGGATTTTACAGTTATTTTTTGTTTCGTCTTTGACGTACATTTTACGTGTGTCTCAGTTTCAGGTTGGTGGGTGGAGCATCCAAGGTGTGGGCTGAGTGCATTGCATGGGTCTTCTAGCATCTGATCACCTGTGCTGCATGTTTACTGCACTATCACCTTTGCTGTGTGTGCGTGTGAATGTGTCTGTGGTATGGTATGTATAATATTATAGGGACCATATGTCCCAACTGTGTGGTTAAAAACCCATTATTTTGGCCCCGCAGGGACATTTTTTCGGTCCCACAAAAATCAGTAAATGCAAATCAAAAAACTAAAAATGCCAAAAGTCTTGCACTTTTGTTTGGTTACTTCTGTTTAAGGTTAGGGCTGGGTAGTGGGCTATGGTTGTCATTGTTGGGATTAATAAATGGAGAGTCCCAACAAAGAGATGCTTAACCTATGTGTGCGAGAGAGAGCTCCTTCGTGATCAACACTGAAAACTTCACTTTCATGCAATTCGTTTCTCCCATGTGTGTGAGTATATAGGCAAGTGGTTCCACCCAAAGAGAGTAAGTGGTGGGTTTGGTCACATGTCACTAGCCTCCTTCCCTCATAGCACCTTGTTGGATTTAGTTTGCAACCAGGTCATTTTAAATGCAATGGTGTGGGGGGAGGGGGAAATGGGGAGGGGTAAATGAATCCAAATTAAATATGAGGGGAAACATATCATCACCCCCCCAACACCTTGTTGGATTCAGTTTACTATGCGGCGATTTATAATGTCTTTGTGTTTGTACGCGTGTGGCTGCCTTGTTCACTGCACTGCAGACCAGAAATGTCATCCAGTGTGTGGTGCCCACTGGTCTCCTGGTGGTGGAAATGTGGCTCTGAATTCCTGGTTGAGGACAGAACATTCCTTTCCTGCGTGCTTCATTTCAGCTGTCAAAGACGTGATCAGCCAAGAGCAGTTTCATTTAGAAGTGAGTGTTCTGTGAATGTTTAAAGGCGGTCTGGGAACTCAGAGTGGTTCAGGGAACATGCTATTGAAGGAAGGCAATGTTCCCTCCACAAGTCTTCTGCTGTGTTTGCTTCCGCTGTTAGGTCAACAGGAAAGGCTCAGGTTAGCAGCGGACTAACATTTAGTGTGAGCCTGTGTATGTGAATCTGTTAACTGCGAAGCAAGAAAAGGGAAAACTTGGAAAATATGCCGTGGGAATGACAGCGATGTTCCCCTCATCACCCCCCCGCCAATCCTTACTCCTCCTACACCCCCAACCTCTACAATTTCTAGAATTACTTGAAGGGTCGACTGGAAATCTTAAAGTCAATCAATATGTTTTTCTACAGTCAAAATTAGAACATTTTACTAAAGGCTCAAATTTACTAAAGGCCAATTTGCAAACTATTTCCCCACCAATTAGTTAACTGTTTTTTCAAGAGGTATCTGGTGTGAATCACACGCGGGCTGAAATGAGAGGTAAGACAAATGAGGGCAGGGATGCAGGGCATGACACTTTTATACTAACATGTTTAAATAAAACATTAAAATGCATTAATATAGAAGGTAATTAGGCTGCCAAAGCAACCTGTGTGATTACACAAAAATGATCAGCACCCACCTGACATCTCTGGACTAATAGGAAAATAGTTACCAATAGTCTACCAGAGCTATGGTGTACATCTAGATACACAATTCAAATTGGTGAAATTGTGTCCTGATTACTTAATTCAGAATTTCAATGTGAGTTAATATTCGAATATGTGAAACTTTGCAGCACAGGGCATGCTTTGCAGCACAGGTCTGAGACGCCACTTCACGTTGAGTCATTTCCAAATTCCAGCAGCAGTTACCACACACTCAAGCTGTTCATTACCTCTCAGTGATATAAAGAACAGGTTTGGAGGACAAAACACTATTGTATAACAAGTGTGGAAACTCAAGAGGGTTATCGTAATGTTAACTCCTACGGGCTGTACTGGACTTTGGTAACCAAAGAAGGTAAAGAAACAAACAGCGAAAGAACTGATAACCTGAAGGAGTGTAAGGCCTAGGAGTGGTAAGATTCACTGGCATGAAAGTTCACCCAGCGATTGCCCCCAAAAAAGTGATGCACTCAGGATGCGTTGTTTCTCACATCTTTGCATTGGTAAAATCTGATCTATTTCACGTACAGTTATTTGCAAACGTATGATTTTCTGTCTGCTTAAGAATAACTTAAAGAAATAAAATCACACTATGTGTACCATGTTGAATTGCATAGCATCATATTCTTTTGCATCACATGCCGTGCAATGGAGAGCCCGCTGATGAAGGAGCTCCCCGAGCGGCGGGAGAGGCATGGCTGCGTGAGGCTACCAGAGGTGTGGTGCAGGACCACTTGACCGGGGAAGCGGGAGGTCCCGCAGAAGAACCAGCCTGGTGGCCGACAACAGCCCCCCCCCCCCCCAAGGTCGCGGAAGAAGGGCCGAGGCCCCCAAGTGTACCATCTGCTGGCTGTATCTGAAGAGGGGGGGGGCCTGGCTGTGGGAGTCTCTCGGTGCGGCGTTTCCTGCTCAGGAGGACCATCCGGAAGGGATATCAGGTCCCCATAAGGCGGGCAAGAAGAAGGGTTGGCAGCCCGGGGGGGGTCAGTCACCACCAACGCCTGCCAGCAAATATGCCGCCCCAGCACCCATGAGCACTGGGAGCTGATGGCCCTCCGTCGACGGAAGTGACACACTGATGTCTGGCACTGATCCCTGTGACTTGCCTCAGAACTGAGGTGGGGACTGGTGGTGGTGGCCACTGGGAAGGTCAACCTTTGTGGAGGGGGGCAGTATAGTATCAGCGGGATTTATATATCCCAGCATGCTCTCTGGCCACTGTAAATAGCCCCTTTCATATTATTATTGTTAATACTTGTTGTATTCCCAGTTGTTGCGTGTGCGCTGCCTGTGTCGTATGGGCCTTTGGCGGGGCTCGGACGCCTCCAGAAAATGCAAAATACAATCAACTGGGGGGTTCAGTGATGAGCAGCAGTGCTCTGCACCAGCACCCATTCACTAGCCACAGCCGAGGAGTTAGATTCAAATTTCAAGATATTTATTTGTCACATGCATGAATGTAGTGGTGTATCAGCAGCGAAATGAAAATTCCACTGATCCTGACCGTGTAGGCCGAAAATAAACATAAACAACATTCATTAGCACAGATAATGCTGGGAAAAGCTAAGGAAATGCTGAAGAAGGGGAGCGATAACAGAGAAGGACACACCCGACTCACTACACAAGCATAGTTAACTTTGGGCATTTTCTGCACATTTTTATTTCCTCAAAATTGAATTTGTTTGCTGTTTTGTACAGCAGTTCACACATGTTAACATAGTATCCAGTTTCCATAATAATGTCTTGGAAAAAAACAAATAGTATAATGTTGTTAATGTGCTGTCTCGTCCATCTCCCATCCAAAAGATCTGGCAGTCTTCTCACATTAAAATAGCTACAACTTTCACCAAGGTAACAGAAAATCACAGAGTACAATAAGATTAAAGAAATAAAGGGGATGGATAATACAATGAACTAGACTGATGAAGCCAAAACATCCATCCATCCTTCCATCCATCCATCAGTTCTTTATACCCGCTTACCCTTTGCAATGTTGTTGGGGGTCCAGAACCTATCCCAAATGCTATGGGCACAAGGCAGGGAATAACCCTGGATTGGGCAGCAACCCACTATAGGGCAAAGTCAAAGCATTTTGATTGAAATCCAGCAGTCTTTCATTTTGAAGTCAGCCATGAATTATGAGAAAGGTTGACAATTATGTTGACTAGTCTGTGACCTTCTTCCCACAGAAATCTAAAAATGAAGCTATGGCCAGTGTGTGACTCAGTGGGCTAAGCCTGTGTGCATGTAATCACAAGGCCACTGGTTCAAACCCAGCCTCAGCGGGTTCTGGAGCAAGTCCCTTAACCCCCAGCTTCCTGGGTGCCCCAACAGGTGGCTGCCCCTTGCAGACAGCTTGCTTTACAAAGAGCAAGTTGAGGGAGGCATAAAAGGAATTTCCCCTCAGGGATAATAAAGGATTGATTATTATTATTAACAAAAATTCTGTAGTTAAATCTGTGTGATACTACACTACACTGTGAGCGATATATTATTCTGTGGCTACATGTATAAATTGCACAATAGATAAATGAAGAGCGTAGCAATAGGTTTGCTTTTTTTTTCGTAGACTTCCATACATGACCACAGGCTATAAAAGAACTGACCTAACGCAAAAATGCTGACGCTCAGAAATCAGACATTTCAGCACCTGATCACATAGCTACACAAATTTATATAAGATTATGACAAGTACTGTATACAGGAAGCATATATTACATGGATGATCTCACAAGCTGAAACACCTGGAGGCATACAGTATATAAATGTCAAATGCAGCTAAAAGGGATTGTAAAAAGGATGGTACAGTGTATGCTATCCCAAGAAGCACAGAATAATACAGGGTACACACTGGACACAATGCCAGTCCACCACGGGGCATTGCATGCAGGCTTATGCTTAATAAAACAGTGAATGACCCTGTTGGCCCTGTCTGCTTGACGTATCCATTCAGTTACAGCCACGTATTTGCAATTTGAAGGGTCAGATTGTGTGTATTAACTGTCAGATGTACCTAATTAACTGGCCATTAAGTATACAAGAAAAGATCCATTAATTATATTTATTATAATAATATAGCATTTCGTATTAGTTTTATAATGAATTGCGTGAGGGCTGCATTCATGATGTACTCGGATAAAGCCAAGACAATGCATGCAGAGGTCCAATACATTCGAAACACAATATATGTAACTGTCAGCTCTATTTAGATCTAATACATGTGACTGAGTCCAGTTTTGAATGATATTGACTGGAAAAATATGGAATGTGTGACGACTCAACCTGTCTTGCTCATTTTTTTAGCTTCTTCCGCAGGGGGGAGTCAGTGCACAGGTCTAGGCGCTTCCTGGTGATTACTGGGCTAATTTGCTCACAGTTAAATGAGCTTGTTGGGCTCGTTACAGAAGGGCTCAGGGCGTCGTCATGCCCTACAGACCCCCTCTCCTCACTTTGGTTTCTTTTCTGGTCAGTGCATTATAATTACTCTAAAATATAGGTGAATAGTTCAAATAAACTCTCTTGATAGGTGTGTCTAAACTTTTGACGGGCACTGTATGTTTTCTTTAGTAATATAGCCTACATAAGGGGGCAAGCGGTGACCTGAGGCAGCCGAGGAAATTCAAAATCTCCGCACAGCAACCAAAAACGTCTACAGCATTACTGTGGCATCTGCGCTTTCCGGGAGCATCTGTGCCTGGTGTGGCAGCTGCAGCTCCGA
>JABFEB020000038.1:1489090-1506541 GCA_019775895.2 Stomatorhinus ivindoensis | reverse complement strand
CCCCCCCCCCCCCCCCCCCCCCCCCCCCCGGCCTTCCTCACAGTCTGAAAACCACTGAGCTGTGCAATGATCTTGGGTAGTTTGAAAAAGATCCATGACATGCATTTAGATTTACTGTGTACACAAGCCTCCCATTTCATCCTCTGCTGCCACCTACTGCTACAGTACTGTTGTTTCAGTTTTGTGGCAATTTGTCTCAGGTGTATAACATACAGATTTTCATCCTTTCTATCATTTTTTGAAGTGGTAGATTAAGCACATTAGACAGCAACCCTTTGTTGCCACTAAATGGCATTGCTTCAGTTTTGGTGCCATTTATCTCAAAATATAAGCACCTACATCTTTACCCATACAATGTGTATGCAAAGTTTGGAAAAGATCTGACAAATAATTTTTCAGTTATTATGCTGAAATGATTAAGTGTCTGAGGCTGCCCTTCTCTTTACAATCACTAAGTTGGGCTGCTGTAATTTTGGTGCAATTTGCCTGAAAATGTTATCGTCTCCAGTTTTTCACCCAGACAATGTGTTTGCAAAATCTGAACAATATCTGTCAAATACTTTTTGAGTTGTTGCACTAACGGTAATGTGTCTGCAGTAGCAGTGTCAGACCAGTCCCCAAACCATATGCATTCCCTGTCCATGGAATTGAACTATTTCATTAGCTAAAAGCTCAGGTGATAGATAATGTAAAAGAGGCATTCAAGGATCTCCTCTGGTCCCCTTCAATGACTATTCTGCTTTGGTGATTGGCTCTTCGTGGCAGTCCTGGTCATGCATACATGCACTGTAGGTGTCCCTCTGCTGCGCAGACGCTGCATCTTGATGCTGTCAGGTCAGCTCGTGTACCCCCTCAAATGCTTTCGGAGACTCCATTTGTATTCCATATCTGGCTCCTTCAGTACCTCCGGCTCTGGGACAGCCCAAAACACCAAGTCCACTGGTATGCGCAGCTCCCCTGCACCCCTGCCCATTATGCCCACAGTCAAGTTAGTGGTGAGGGACAAGGATGGTGAGCAGTGTGGTGAATGTGCAATTAAACTGCTCTACTGGCCCATCACTTTGGAGTAAAGGGGAGTGAGGCAGGCATTCACAATGCACAGCCGCTCGCAGACCTTGTCTAATATCTGCGCATCAAAGTCACCGGAGTTTTTCTGTCACGAAACTTGAGCTTGTGAGTCATGCTTCTAATAAAGTTCTTTTAAATGGAAGTTCTGTTTTGACAGCACACTGCCCGTGATTAAACTAGCAGTGGCACAGACAGGGAAGCCAACAGTTTACATGACACGCACACTCTGGGTTAGATGCTATCACACTGCAAAGCAAAACATTATATGTTGCAACACAAATACACATGAAAAATGGCAATTTAACACACATTAGAGGCACATAAGGCATGTCAGTAGTCTACTGTCACATCCAGGGGTGTCTGAGGGTCTGTCTGCAGGGGTGGACTGGGCTGGAGAGGTGACAGTGGCAGAAGTGACAGCCAGGGTAGAGTCCAGTAATGCACGTGCTTATTAAATGTGGGAAACATTATGTTTTAGTGTTTAAGGAATCAGAAAAAAACTGTAAGTAAACATATTCCACAAGTTACACAGCTGTTCGAAATGAACAAATAAGCATGCTTCACCATTTATAAGCAAAACAAGCATAATATATTTTCTGTTCCATGGATGTTGATGCCATAATAACATCACCAGCATCACCAGCTAAAAGTAAACTGCATACTGGATGACCAGCCTGTGCCCTTCAAATGATTATATTTGAGGAACCCTGACATATTCAGTCATGTAAATGTAAAACCAATTTGGCAAATTGGTTGATATTTTTATCCTATGTGTGCCTCCCTCTGGCCATATTTTTTAATAAAATGAATGAAATAACTATGTTTCCTCATTTTGCTCCTCCACTGGCTACTCCATGAGACTGGATATTTTGATTTCAGCTGTGAATTCTGTGCAACATAATAACCAAAGCTCTCGTGCTGTTTGCAATCACAATGTAAAACTATAGGTCTCTGGTAAAAATCATTGCTCACACCATTCCCCTATTTGTGTATCAAAATACTGCACATGTTAATGCAATTACAATGATATTAAAGTGCTATGACTTAATGGTATGTGTTTAATACTTTAATGCATGAAGAAACAAAGACATCACTTGTTGCACTCATTGGTGTTTAGTGTTGTTTTTGTCCATGTGCACGTTGTACTTCTGTTATATGTCGATGTTGCATCCTGGTCCACAGCCTGGTCTCATCACACTACTGTATGTACAGGTCCACAGCTGCTGATGACAAAGTACCTTGAACCTTGATATTGCAAGATTAGCACTGGCAGTCTTTTACATATGAATTACTTTGACTAGATAGCTAGCAAGAGTGCATTGCATATTACAATCTAACAGCTCTAACAGTTAACTCTAGATCTCTGAATAATCACTTGGATCAGTTAAATTGATTGGCAGTTGCTGCATGATATTATACAATGATAAAATGTATAGTAATGGCTTCCTTCCTGCTCACTCTTCTTTACCTAAAATTTTAAGCGTCAAGATTTCAGAGTCAATGTCAATTTAACACCTCAAAGAGCTACATTGTATCTGCCAGTGGCATTAGTCACAGGATATCTGTGCTCTAGTAAGGAGTTAACACATCAGAGTAATGTGGGTCTTTATGTCGGATCCTGCTCATTTTTGTCACATGAAAAGGCAGGTGAATCCATTTATCCATTCACCTTTATTCATTTAGCAGGTACCTTTATCCGAAGTGACGCAAGCATGCATGAGACACCAAATCACCATCTCTGGAGCGTTTGGGGTTGTTATGATTTTCTAAATTATTCCTGATAAAAAAGTATAGTTTTATTAATGTTTAGGCTACGCACTTTGATGGAAAAGGCTGCACTGCAAATTTTATCCCAGATTTTTCAAGTTCATGTGCTTAGTTCAGGTGTGTCAGACTTCTCTCGAAGAGAAAGTGGATCTTTCTTCTTCTCCTTTATAATTTTACAATAGGTGGTGTAAGACACTCAGAAGCCTCCTGATGGAAAAGAAGTATTTATTAAATAACCAGGGACACTTCAATGCACTTGCTTATCCACGAGCGGTTCTGGAGGTGGGGTATAGAGCTCCCGTGACAACATGCATGGCCCCCCATGTGCCCCCCCCCTAATCATATTTGCTACTTGGATTTGAAATAAATGTACTACTATTATTACTATTGTTTTTAGTTACACTGATATATACTCAGTGGCAAAAAAAATGTAAGTACCCATTTGGATGTAATTTGGTACACATGCAGACCAGCGATGGGTATGTAAATGGTTTGATTTGCAAGGAGCTGGCGTGTCTAGTCAACAGACACAGAGGATGCCTAATAGATGCATTAGCAGCATTACCAGCACTTGACGGAGTTTGATAGAGATATCATTGGGGGGTTTGCATGAGGCCGGTGGTATTTGGTGCAATTGCCCGACGTGGGGCATGCAGATGTCACAGTCACCTGATGTTGGAACCAATTGGCACATGAGGGCACCCACACACGTTGTAAAGGTTCCTGTCGCCCAAGACAGACCACGCCAAAGGAGGATCGTAGTATTGTGTGCCAAATATTACAGACCCCCATGACACCTGCACCTGCCACCCAGACACAGGTACTGGACTTGCTACACCACCTTGTGTCACCCTGCAACATGTCTTGATAATTGACAATCGCTGTACTATGGGTTCGCCCAGTGTGCGAAACACGGGGGGGTCCGACACCCCAGATTAACCCATGAGACTTGGAAGTTAGACAGAAATGCAGGGAAGAGAGATAAAAGTAGTCAAGAAGATGGAATTGATTTTGTAACTCAGTTACATTAAGTACCTTTTTTGCTTGCATCTCCACCCATATTTCTGCATCTGAAAATTCTATCTATAACCATAGGCTTCTGTCTAATATCACCAGTGCTGAAACTATTAGCAGAATAACGTTATTTATTCTGTGAAAGATTCATCTGTTGGCCAGATTTCATAATAGATCATAAACATGTTGAAGACGGTATCAATAAAATGTAACTAAAACGTGACCTGTCCCATATTTTCAGATTTCAGATAATTAATTTCAGATTCACATACTGTACATTCTAAGATGCCACATTCATCTACTTTTAGACATTTTTCCTGAGATGTTCTCATTGTAACACTTTTTCTCTCTTTTAAAGTGAAATAAAAGTAGGCATTGTGCGTCACCACAGCTTCCCCAACCTGCGGATTTGTTACTTGGATCTAACTCCCTTTACTCTACTCCATATGCTGCCTCTGGCAATTATATCTGTAACTTCCCACTCAATTGTTATGTGATTTTGGTTTCTGGCAAAGCTAGTATTACCAACAACGTGCTGTACTTCACATTTCATTGGTTTTCCATAAGTAGTACTTGTTACAACCCCTATCGCTTAATACAAAGAAAGGTGTATTTATTCTATGACAACAAAAAATTCAAATATACAGACGCTCCTCTACTTACGAACTTTCAGACATACAAACGAGGAGGACTAAGTCCAAATTGTATTCCATGGGCTCTTGTTTCCTGTCCGCAACATCTATTTTTTTTTCTGTGCACCAATTCTACCTAGTACAACTTCTAGCCGCTACTCCCTCCTCGCAGCAGTGTAGCGTGCATACTCCCAGCATCCTAGTTCATTGTACAACAAACAAGCAAGAACAAATTAATTTTTGTATAGTGCGTTATCA
The DNA here is from genome assembly GCA_019775895.2 of Stomatorhinus ivindoensis. Taxonomy (NCBI): domain Eukaryota; kingdom Metazoa; phylum Chordata; class Actinopteri; order Osteoglossiformes; family Mormyridae; genus Stomatorhinus; species Stomatorhinus ivindoensis. The sequence continues at coordinate 1,501,802 of JABFEB020000038.1, read as the reverse complement.
CAACATTACATCGTCTCAAAGGGCTTTACAGCATCCCCACCCAAAGCCCTCAATGAGTAAGCCATAGGCGACAGTGGCAAGGAAAAACTCCCTAGAAGGTAGAAATCTTGGGAGGGACCAGACTCAAAGGGGGAGTCCATCCTCCAGGGGTCGGCAGGGAGAGTCAAATAGGAGAGATGGCTAAGTGCCGAGTCATACTGTCCAATCACAAAATTTGAGACAACCGGGGAACAGCGGGGAGATGACATTTGTGTATACCTTTAAAATGATGTTGAATAACAACTTACGGACATTTCAAGTTACGAATGGCCGTTTAGAACTTAACTCATTCATAAATAGAGGGGTGTCTGTAATTTGTATTTAAATATAGACAGGGTTGCCAAATCTCATGCATCCCACGAGGAATCGCTTTCGGAACTCTCACGCTCATGTACTGTAAGACGTCTTATGGGAAATCTATATCATTTCATTATATAAATCTAAATCACCTAAATCTAGCTACATCAAAAGCATTGGGGTAGTTTGCAAACCCTACAGATTATTTTCAAGGTAATAAAAATGTTATATGCATGTAAATGTTTGAGCAGACTTGTCTCAAATTGAAAATCTCACACCAGCCAACTGATCTGAAGTTGGCAACCCTGGATGTAGATCAGTTTTCATCACCTAATTAAATCATGCATTTTTTCGGGTATTTACATGGAAAAGAATTATGCATCATATAATAAAAATTCTTAGCATCAGGATACACAAGGGTACTTTGCATTTTCAATTTCTTGTCTATTAATATATTTATAAACACATAGCAAAAGTAATTGTTACATTCAGCCTAGAACCTGGCACAGATGAGATTGTTACTTACAGCCACAATCACCTCCAGATAATGTCAATACATAATCTATCACACCTGAACTCAGTGTATTTAAGTCAGGTAGTTCCTGGTCATGACTTTTGGTGTGTTCAGTGACTTCTGGTGGAGCACTATATCTCAAATCCTAATTACTAATTGTCCCACCTTGTTTAGTTTCTTGGCTGCCGTTACTGATACCCTTTGTAACTCTCTTATTAAGTCTTTCTTAGTCATCTTACCTCACAGTCAACAGCTTTGTCAGTACTGAGTACTATAGTATCCTACCCTCCATATCTGCCCGATTCTCCTGTTTCTTCTCTGGCATGGCTTGTTAAAGTCACACCTGCTCCCCATCTGGTCTTGTTCCTGCCCTCATGTTAATCACTCCCAGCTGCCTCCTGTTTGCTTTTTTATGCTCTTTTCTTTTGCATATTGAGAAATATTAGAAGCAAAACATTACATGGAAATTGGCAGAGGTAACACATGTGAGGTATATACAATGAAGGAATATTGGTTTATACTGTGCTTTCATTGTATAATTTCATTTTATAAATTAAAATAACACTGTCTAATGTTACTTTTTTCATGATTTTTCATGATATTGTTACGTCCCCAGATGGTACATCACATGACTGTGAAGCATTACAGGGAGCTCATTGTACATGTTTTCATGGAGAATATATATTACTGAATATAAGCATTCATTTTCAAATTTCCTAATATGTGTGTTTTGCATGGATAAGCTTCTATCCAAAACCAAATGACAGTCTGTCTGGCTGCATTACTATAGAGCTAAAATAAATAGTAAATTATTTTAACCATACTCATTATGAAGAAAATAAAATAAACAATAATCAACAAAGCTTAGTTTCCCTTAATATTGGCTTCAACCTGTGCATGACTACAGTGGCAGATTTAAAAAATAAAAAAACATGCTTTGTTTAAGGACCAATGGTTATGTATTGAATTAGAATGAAAAGACTAAAGGCTAAAAGGCTAAGGAACAGTCTTCAAAGACAAACGGGTAGGCTGGAACAAGGTAAAACTACTGTAAGATCAATAATCAAAAAGTAAAATGTGCACCAAACCACACCAGAAAAGACTTTCCCTCAAAACTCTGAAAAAATAGGCTTGTGGAAGAAGGTATGTTATGTTACATAAGCAGAAGATTCATACTTCTTATTTATAATATACATTTATCATTTTAAAGAAAGATAATATTTTCTTAATACTGTAATCATTTTGTATTTTTTTCTGGAAACTTGGAACTATAACACATTATCAGACATTATTTTTTTTATATTGTCTACTTAAATGTCACTGAAAGAAATACAGGATTATACTGCCATCTTGAGGATATTTAAAAGGTTCAAGATCTACTAGGAACCTAAGATGGCCAGCTATCCTTTTCTGAGCCGATAACATTGCTCTCCCAATCTTGCAGATTCACCTTGTATAATATCAGAAAGATCAGGACTTATTTGTCTGAGTTTGCAGCTTAGCTTCTAGTTCGGGCACTAGTTATCTCATGACTAGTCTACCATACTCTCTACTAGCAGATTTACCAGCTGGTGCTGTCAAATCACTGCAGATTAATAAAAATGTGGCAGCATATATTCAATTAGCCAAAGTGCTGTCATGTTACACTCTTCTTGTTTCTTTTCATTGGCTCCCTGAAGTTCAAGTCCTTGGTGCTGGCTTTCAGAGACATTTATGGACAGTCACACATCTGTATCAAGAAGCTCCTTAAGACCTATGACCCTTCTCACCCCTTCAGATAGCAAACCAGTGCTGCTTGGAGATCCCTCCGTCACGCAAGAAGTCCCATATTCCAGACATTTCTCAGAGGTGGCTCCCCCTGAACCACATCTGGTTATTAGATTATCACACATGTCCTCACAAAAAGGAGTGCCACAGATTGGAACACAAATGGGGATCTACTGTCTTGGAGGTCTTCAAGGTGGGATGGTCTGCCAGCTTGCAACAATCAAGACACTACACTCCCTAGGGCTCATTCAGTCTTTTACTCTAATCCTATTGATCACAATACAAATAGGCCTTTTTTCAGAAACATTTACAATAAAGTGGAACCTAAAACAAAATTACAAAAACCCAAAAGTCATGTATGTCACACCCTGCTTGTCCGATCCTCCTGTGTGTCACACCCCCTCTTTTACCTTGTGTGGAATCCCCGTGTTACCAGCTGTTTCGGGTTGTTTTCATTAGTCCTGTGTGTTTATGTCCGCGTCAGAGTATGTTTCCCTAGTCCTGTCATTGAAGTCTGACTTCGCTATTTGTTTTGCCCTATATGCCTCTTCGATCTCCCATTAAGTCTCTCATCCCCTGATCCTTCATCTCCCTCTCCTGCTTCCCTGGTCAATGCCCCGTGATCCCTGACATGTAGCGGATGCAGATATGTCCGCTTCACACCTTGTTGGCAATTTCATTACATTTAACATTTTATATATAATTTTATTCATTCTTATTTTTGCAAAATACACAGTTCTCTACATAAGACACAACACTGAAGTTTAAAATCTCTTGTGATCGTTTGAAAAATAATGTCATGTGTATGTATGGGTAACACTGCAGATGTGAAAACACCCACAAGTAGGTCATAGGTAAACTCACCTGTTTTGTGAACATTCTGCAAACATGGACAGTACAGCTCAAGCTAGAAGAAGAGGGAGAGCAGGAGGAAGACAAAGTGGACAAAGAAGAGGAGATGGCAAAAACATTTAATCTCTGATGACATGACACGCCCCCCTCTCTACCTTATGTGGACTCCCCGTGTTCCCAGCTGATCCTATTCATGTTAATTACTGTGGTGTATTTAAGTCCGTGTCTGTGTGCCCGTCGTTAGTCTGATCATTGACATTGTGCTGTTGTGAAGCCTGTTCTGTGTAATACTCCATGTTCCGAGAGTTGCCTTTCCTGAATAAACCCTGTGTTTCCCAATATCTTTGGACTCCTGTGCCAGCTTCTCCGTTCCTGCATCTTCACCTACCTCCTCCCTTCTTTTGTATTATTTTTTGTACTACATAATATTTAGGGAACCAAATTACTCATTTAGGTTGATTGTGTTTGCATAGATCATAAACATGTTTTCCTGTATTAACTCATTGTGTTTCAATGGCTGGTTGAGGTGTTTCCCTAAAATAAACAGCTGTTCTCACAATGATGGCTGTGCTACTGTGCTCAGGTGTGTATGATTTTTCTAAAATGTGTGTGCCAGAATTACTTTGGGGAATGAACATGGATCTGTGGTGTTTGTGTCAGTAACTGATTGACTGGTGAAGTCTTTCAGTGAAGGAGTATAATCAATTGAGATATAGTGTAATAAATCAACAGGCATATGTAACTGTAAGCTTTATAAAAAAAAACAATGACTGATCACCTGTATGAAAATATAATTCATTCATATAACAGACAACAAATACAACAAGTAGGTATACAAATGTTTGAAAAAACAAGTATAAACAGGATAGTAGTATCATCACAATGGGGGAATAGGATCTATGGCAATAATGAGTGAGAATAAACAAATAATTCCGACTAGGCTGAGATGGTACAGGAGAGCTAAATCAATCTGGGAAGCAAAAGATTTTTCAGAACTACTTCTTTTCTTTTGTTTTAAACCTCTTTTCTGCCTGTTTGGCTTTAGATATGGTCATTCCCTTCAGACATACAGTATGACACATTGCAGATGTAAAAACCTCATTCCTGCATTACAGTCCTTGTGTTCACATATTATAATCATTAAGCTGCATGGAAAAAGGAAAAGTGTACAACTACCGTAATAGCCGACTAAGTGATAAAAGCATTAAAAATGTAAACATTATGGGCGACTGTTTTGAAGACAATGTTTACTGACCAAAGGATTTTAGACTATTATCGTAAGCCAGTTTTCTGCAAAGACAAACTGAAAAATGAACAGAGAAAAAGTGATTTTCAAAGTAATTTTCAGTACAAGTAGTGCACAGAATGCAGACAGTGTACACTGAAGATGTCACAACATGATCAACTGAACATATGGATCTACTGTATCATTTTATTACATAAAACAAGCAAAACTGCATTAAGCATTGGCAGTGCAGCAATTCATTATGATTTCCACCTCAGTGATGTGAGCACCCAACAAAATAGACCAGGACTTAACGTTTAGTGTATCTTCACAAGCTGGTGCACTGTAGGCTTTCTCCACAAGGTGAACATTTCAAATCAGGCGACTTGATGCTACATCTGCTTCTTTAATTTGTACGTAATAACGATCTTCATATCACACCACGGCCCTCCAGGCAGTGTTGGTTTTCACAGTGTTGACACATTGCACGTCAGCTGGCTCTGCGTTGCAGATTCACAGAGTATAATGGGCATGTCAAACCTTTGCAGGTTGTGCCAGGTTGTAGCAGGTGTTGATGAGGTCAGGCACCATATGCAGGGCAAAGGAGCAGAAATATTAAAACATGACGGAAATCCTCTCAAATGATGCAGTACTTCCAGGAGAATTGCCAGATCCAAAACCACAGGCTGGTAATTCTTCTCTCAAGGCAGTTAAGGGTCTTCTACAAGGCCAAAGATACTGTTTTGACAACTGAAGGAAAAAAAGCACGTTTGATTATTGAGCTGTAAAATCATCTCAGCCCCCGATATATTCTATTAATACAGAAAACACTGTATTTACAGTAAGACATTCTGACCTTCTGTCAATAATGTTGCCTGTACAGTAAATCAGTTGTTATCAAAGTTAATAGTGGTCAATGAAAGTGATCAAATATATTGGCTGTAAATTTCTCAAAAACCAAAAAAATTGCTCAAGTAAAGTTGATGGGAAACTTCTCTTTGTATATCAGATTCTCTTCAATGCTGTTCTAAAAGACATAACCAGAGTTGGGGTGCTGTGCTGGTGCAGTGGTTAGCACTGTCGCCTCACACCTCTGGGACCTGGGTCTCCGCCATGGCTCTGTGTGCAGTCTGCATGTTCTCCCCGTGTCATTGTGGAGTTTCCAGCAGGTACACTGGTTTCCCCCCACAGTCCAATGTCCAGTGAAATGGCTTTACCTAATTGCCTGTAGATGTGCGTGTGTTCCGTGATGGATTGGTCCTCTCATCTATAATGTAGATACCTTCATAATGCATTAGAATAGTTATTATAAGAATTAAGGATACTTCGCACTGTATTATTAAGGTGTCTATAGTGCATTATGAACGACAGCTTCGTAATGCATAATGAACATGGCCATAATGTGTTGTGCCTTTCAAGTATTTCAAGCATTTATAGCTGTTTATAATGCTTTGTGAATCTGTTCATAGATTCCTATAGACCTGACATTCATAGAAAGTGTTACCACAGTTTCCACTTTTAGTTAAAAATAAGAGAATATGTAACTTCTGAAAGTTCTCCAAAATAACATGCTACATTATTAAATGACATGTCATCATTGAAAGATCAAAATATTAAATATTTTACCTTGCATTTTAACACAAGTCTTCATGGTTAGGGTCAATACGTCAGATGCCTATGAACAAAGACATTTTCAGAATTAAAATACACTCCGCCATATTTCACATGCAATTATACCGCACAGGCAGAGAAATTATAAATGTTCACTAAATGAGTAATGTTGACTTACAGCTATTGTGAGCTGACTGGCTTATAGAATATTCTGTTACACCTTGCCTTTCAACAGGTAAAACAGCAGATGGCATTATGTGGTTGACAGATTTTAAGCCTAAACCAATGTGACACATGAAATTCTAGACCTTCAGGATATAATAAGGACATTTATATTTATGATAAATTCAATTTTACTGACAAAATTTTACATCCATATTAATTATCATTTTCAAATGAACATGAACTAATGCAAAACTATGTTAAACTTTTTGTTAAATCTTATCACTGCTACTATTATTTTTACACTGAAATATGGTACTGGTTAGATTATGTAACTATGTACAAAATCTTAGGCAGTCAAAGGAAATATTAAAAGCTATTTGTCTGAGTAGTAAGTGCGCTTTTGCTCAGAACAAAAAACACAATTTAGCATTAGAAGATACGCAAATTAAGAATAACACAATACAACTAGAAAGAATTTCTTCTGTTCTCCAAAAAGTTACTGATATCTAGTTGGATGACTAGAAGAACACAGCTTCAGTTCCCAAACCTCTCCTCAGGGACACCTCAGCTGTTCCATGTCTTTGTCACATTTTGCCATCAGCTCACTTAAATAAATTATTTAATTAGTTTTTTTAAAGTCTTTTTTTAATTGATTATCTATGCAGTAATGCTAGTGGTTGGATCAAAAAATCCATTGGAATATTGCTTGCTGCAAATTCTGGGGTGATTCTAGCTTTGATTTACTTTTGAAATAACTAAGTAACACACTTTGACAGGCATAACATTATAGTTTTACACCAACATGAAGATAATTTTCTTTGGCTGCCTCAGACTTCAGCACAGTATTGTATGTTAAATATTCTGGAAATAATAAGTATACAGAGATTGCCTTCCTGCTATCTCCCCTGCTGCCAGTGATGTCGCCATTGTGTGTGACGTCACTCCTGCCTACCCGACTGCCAGTGGTCGCCCTTGCCTGTGACGTTTCTCCTGCCTGCCCGGCTGCCAGTGATGTCACCTTTGCCTGTGACGTCTCTCCTGACTGCCCGACTGTCAGAGATGTCGCCCTTGCCTGTGACGTCTCTCCTGTCTACCCGGCTGCTAGTGATGTCACCCTTGCTTGTAACGTCTCTCCTGCCTGCCCGACTGCCAGTGATGTCGCCCTTGTGTGTGACGTCTCTCCTGCCTGCCCGACTGCCAGCGATGTCGTCCTTGCCTGTGACGTCTCTCCTGCCTGTACTGTACCACACCACTGCTCACCCTGATATTGGAATGTGCACCCTCAAATCCCTGCTCAGAAATTAACATGATTAGGGATAATGTAAAGTGCTCTGAGACAATGTAATATTGAGAAAATGTGGAATACAAATAAAATTGAATCGAACTGAAATTCTTTCTTCATGCATGATGTCCAAGTAACTGCTAAAATAAAGGAAACAGCACACTGTCTAAGGTATTGGGCCACCAAAAGTTGCTTCAATTACAGAGTCACATTACACAACTTGTAGTGCAGTGTTGTAGCATTCCTGGCACAGTTATTTTGCAGTCTGCCACACAGGCACAGTTTACTGGGATTACACTGAAGATAACTGTGATTACACTATTTTTTTTCCACTGTTCAGTTGAGCAGTGAAGTTCAAAATAGACACGGCGAACATGTTTGCTTAGTTCTGTATAGTCTGTATCTTGTCCTAACACTTCTAAGCTGTTACAGAATCTAAGCCACTGTTCCTTTTGAGTTAATTAATCCTACTCATTTAATGTTCTGCAAAATGAACTTCAGCAAACATTCTGATATAACTTAAATTTAAATATGAAATGAGAGTACATAGGTGTCCCGGGACGGGGTAATGAGCCTTTACATTTATTCCACCTGAACACTATTACCAATTCTGTGTTCACTATACCAGTCTGTGTTCAGTACTGTTTCTCTGAGCTACACTCAGAAATACTACATTCCCAAACCTTAATACCTTAGCTTTCACACCTTGGTAGGCTTTCCCCAAGTGTTTTTTGTTTCCTTTGGCTGAAACAGTCATTTTCATTCCTCCCAACCATTTTGTTAAACCCTTCTCCACTGGGAGAATAATAAAGTCCCTATTCCGTCCTCACAGCCGTGCTTCTGCGGCTCTGTTTGTCTTCCTGCTCAGAGCCAACCTTACACCAAAATACCAGACAACCGGGGCAGCTCAGGATTTTTATGTACGACTCATACATGATGCATCTTTTTCCCTTAAACAACTTAGTAACTGCACCTGATGCAATTTATCCCTCATTACTTATATATCCCTTATTCTGGCAGTCACCTGTATTACATCTAACAAAGAATATATTTCACCAGTACATGATCCTATACCAAAAAATTCATTATACCATTACACAAGAAAACAAGACTCGCATTAGTTCTTCCATATATCTGCTCATCCTGGTCAGATTTTCAAGGGGTCTGGAGCCCATCCCACGCAAGACAGGACACAAGCATGGGCCATACCCTGGATGGCAGGTTTGTCCATTACAAGGCACATATACATTCAATCACCACAGGAAATTCTGAGATGCAAAAGAGCCTGAGCGCTAGTTTTAGACTGTGAGGGAGCCGGGGCAGCACATGGGGAACATGCAAACAGGACTGAGGTTCAAATCCCCAAACAGGAAAGACTAAAAGAACAGCGATACCCACCACCATGCAACCACAACTGACCTTTTAAATATGAATTTGTTACAGGTATTTGCATATTGGCTTAATGTAATTCGGAAACTACATTATATTTGAGTGTCTATTTGAGAGTCAAAAGAGTTACATCTAATTGGCTATTAACACCCAGCTTCCTCACTCCCCGTCCTCTGGCTCCATGGATGCATGTAATTTGAAAAGCTGATGGAGCTACTACTACTACTACTACTACTACTAATAATAATAATAATTACTACTACTACTACTACTACTACTAATAATAATAATAATAATAATAATAATAATAATAATAATAATAATAATAATATGGTATTGTTGGCATTAATGGCATCTGCCTGCTATATACACCCGGGTGCAAATAGCCACATTGAGAATCCATCCCAGGTGCAAATAGCATCATCGACTACTGATACCTGGGTGAAAATAGCATCTGTCACATATTTTTCATTTTTATTCATTTTACTTATCTTGTTCAATATGAAATAGAACAGAAAAACCACACAGCTAAGCCTCCCAAGCGGGAAGCTTATTCCCATATTACCATGTCTGAAACTGCCGCTGCTGAACCGCTGATTGGTGTCCAGGCCGCTCTTCAGCTGTAGCTGGGAAACATCTTCAGAGTCGCCCTCTGCAAATCCTGTCGGCGTGCTAATCTCCACGTGTGTGAGACTCCTATCGGGGACAATGCCGCTCCGGAAATCCAATTCTGTGCATTCTATTGGGGCTTGCCAGTACCGCCCCTGCTGATCAGATGCACAGTACTTATCTGTCTTCAACGGTGAGGGACATTCTTCTGTAAGACAGTCTCTGCTGTCAGAGGAGTCACGGGACCTGTGACTGACAGACTGTGTCGGGCACTGGCTGCAGGTGGAATTTCTCATCAGAGGCTGAAAGTCCAGTGAACAGCTGGGGCTCGGGGTTTCACTGGTTTCCAGAACACCTCTGGTCAGCAGAATGGGCTTTAGGGCAACAGGAATATCCACAGTAGCAGAATCTTCCAAAACTGGTAGGCAGCCTATAAAAATATGTTAAATAAAATTAAAATATTAAAGGGAGAATATAACCATTATTACAAATATTCTAGTATCATTAAAGGTGATGATACACAGGGCAAGTCATCAAGTTACCCACTACTGATCAAAGGTTATCAAACAGAAATTTGATGCCCAATATCAATGGGAAAGTGCCTGACCAGCACTGGTCAGAAACATTGCCCGGAAACAATGATCAAAAGGTTGCCCTTCGTGTCGTCACCCTTAGCGACTGCAATGCTGGAATTAAGTGTGGTCTTTGTATTCCAGAAGACATATTTGTTCTGTTGTGCACTAACAGAGTTTACAGTGGATTCAATTTTAAACAACATTACTATATTATGGAATTTAAATATAAATAAATAGAGCTGGGTGATATAGACCAAAAAGCACGTCTCTGTATTTTTAGACAAAATAGTGACATCATGATATATATCAATATTTTCTATGAAGTGGGTTAAATGTACAGTTGTAAGTCGAAGCCACACATGAGATGTCATAAACAGTTTTTTTTAAAGAAAGGTTCAAATTAAATGCAAAAACGGGTTTCCTTGTCTGTTGGCAAAACTACCCAGTACAGAAATGTATTTATTCCAAAAAGAAGTTTCAAAAAGACAAAAACAAGTTATGCGTGCAGGGATCAAATTAAGTAACTATTACATAAAAGTGTCACATTTCATTATGATCACCATAGACTCCATTTCCTTCTCAGTTTATGACATTGCTGTCAAAACAGAAGGTAAATTTTCATGAACAATAAAAACCTAAATCTAAAACCTATTTCACAAATGGCTTTACAAACAGAAACCTGACAGCTATTCAAAGTGCACCTAAAAACAGGAAAGATCCTTATTTTAAATGTATTAGCCTTCAGTAAAATAACAAATTGCAATATCCTCTGAGCTTTCAGTCAATGTTATATCATTTAGTAAGTAACAATGTTTCTTCAAATATTCCCTCCAGCAGCTTCCCTGAGGGATGCTATGTTTTGATTTCAACTGTTAATTCTGGGATTCTATGCAACATCAGAACTGAAGTTTTACAAGCAGGAATTAATACAATACGTACAATATTCTTTTCCCATTTGGGTATGAAAATACCACATGGCTCAATGCAGTCAAGATAGTAATAACAAGCTGTGATTTTAAAAGTATTGTTAACGCATTAATTTTGACTGTTTTAATTTTAATGCACAATGAAAGTGGATTTACATCGATTGTACCATTCTATACTTCGGTTGAAAATATCCTGTAAAAAGTTAATACACTGCCCAGCCCTATGAACATTCTTCAGATTTAGGAGGAATTCCCATTTATGAGTCTACTAAGAAATTGTCACATAACCCACCTGATAACTGCACATCTTTCTCCACGTTGAGGACCAAAGCTTCCCCATTGCTGATAATTGCTGAATCCTCACTGTGATGTTGTGGTTCTCTGCCTGCTTTATGAGAGAGGAACAATCGTTCTGTAATGCACTCCTTTGTCTACCATTCCCAGCCATGTACGAAATATAAGAAAGATGGTAACCATGAATCCATACCTTTAAACATCTTCTTAAGTAAGGCGTGCCAGAAGCATATCAACAAAAGCAATGACAAAACGATTGCCATGGTAACTACTGTCCCACACATGGCGATGGCAGCCAGATCATGCTGAGGTGAGGTCTCCACATTGCCATTTATGTCTGTATCAACTACGTTGTTTCCTGTAAAATAATACAGTTGGTATTTATACTGTTTTGCAGAAAATGCGAATGATAAATACTTACGATCATTTAAAATGTGCATTTTTGAGTAACTACTGCCTAAACTGCCTAGCAGGCCTGTCACTGCATTATTTAATGATCATAACACAGAAAGACATCATTCTGCATCAGAATCTGTCAAATGAAGTTAACAAACAGTGATCAGGGAACGTACGAGTGCACTGACTTTCAGTATCAGATGCGGCACCACAAGGCATGCATTCCAAGTCCTGCAGTCCATCTATTCGTGTCTTACTATAAAAGCTAGATTAAAGTACAAAGAAAACAAGTAGAGGTTAGCAGAGTAATTTATAGATCAAAAGTATAAAATCATCATAAAAAGCATCCAGAACACATTTAAAGCATTTATTATGTATACAAACATAATGTATCATAACATATTTGAGGCAATTATTTACACACCCTGGTAAACAGTTTCCACACACTGTGTTTCTTCTAGCAGTACAAGGGAGAATCTGCTGTCTGTTGAGTTGCTTGCATGACAAACAGATCTTGCAGTTGTGATAGCCCCAGTCCTCTTTGTAAGACCTGACGCTACAGTGGATGCAGTGCGCATTTCCACCACTCCCATAACCACACTCCTGACAAACAAAAGCAGTATAAATTTCCGTTATATATCATTAACAAAAGATTTTAAACAAAATATTTCACCTTGGAAAACAGGACAACAAAAACAGTATTAAAATCGGTTGTGTTCATACCGCAGACAAGTCAAAAGTGAATTTTGAAGTTGGTGGGGGGGGGGGGGG